>PVKS010006501.1:0-78083 GCA_004027875.1 Aplodontia rufa
ACACGTGTTGCACACATGCTACTGTGCCCCCTCCTGACGAGCACCTTGGTGGAGGAAATCACCCAGCCATTTCCCTGTGGGCCAGTGGCTGGTTTTGAACTTGTGTTGACTGTTGATACTTATTTACTGTATAAATATAATTTATCATTTGTATCATGATGAGGTTTCTGGCTGTGTCCTGCCTTCTTTCTCTGTCCATCCTGTGCATGGAGAGCTGGGCATACTAGGGAGCACAGGGCTGCCCAGAAACAGCTCCGCCTGTCATGAGGTCACTGCCTGGTCCTAGTGCGCCTCAGGGGAAGGCCTGCCATTCTTGGGGTGCTGACAAGTATGGGCTCAAGTCCTTTGCCCCTTTGCAGTGGTGTGACAGTGGAGGCCTGTTTCCAAGGAGTGCGGCCGTGAGTGTGCCTATTCCAAGGCCTGACCTCGAGGGACCTTAACTTAGGACCTCCCTTGAGAAGCAGCCTCCTCATCAGTTGTGGTAGACTTGTTTTGTGCCCAGGGGAGTGGGAAACTGGTTCGGTTAACTTGTCACAGCTGGCCCCTGTCACCAATTATTTTACTCTTCTTTTCACATAGACCAAAATGTCCCTTACATCTCTACATCCAGCTCAAAAGTTCAGGGTCTCTGCTGGGGTAGGCAGGCATGCAAAACGTTCTCCAGCAAGGCAGGCTCAGCCCGAGAACCGTCATTGCGCCCTCTCCCCTGTCAATAACAAGCGGTGCAGCAGAAGTGAGGTTGTGGTCAGAGGCAGCAGGGGCTTGGGAGACTGAGGCAAGGTCTCATGTTTGAGGCCAGCCTTAGCAACTTAGTGAAAAAATTGTCTCAAGATAGAAAAAGGACTGGTGATGTAGCTTAGTGACAAAGTGCCCTGGGTTCAATTAAAAAAAAAAAAGCTGAAGTAATAGAATTAGAGGGGCCCAGAGTTTTGCTTCTTGTCATAGTTTTGTGTTCTCTAAGTCTTGTGTGGAGGCTGAGGGGAATCGTTTTGTTGAGGACGGAGGAGGAGAGCCCCCTTGTGGATATGACACTTTTGAGAAATCAGAAGGCTCAGACTCTTGTGTTCCCAAGGGACAGCCTGTAGAACTAGGACGATCACGTCTCTGGGAGTGTGGGGTGCATGGCAGGACCAGGAAGCAGCTCTTTGATGGAGGGGACAGGGAGGGTCCTGGAGGTTTGGAGACAGAAGGTGAAAGGGTTCTCAGGAGATTGCAGGAGGGGTGGTCTGAGGAAACTCAGGGGGTCTCGGCACAGTGAGGACCACGGACGGGTGGGCTGGATGAAGGTGGGCAGGCAATAGGCTCTGCTCGGATGGGTGGACAGGGGAACTCTGGGCCAGAGGTTTTGTTGGGTAGGTATACTTCCAGAAAGGGCATAGGTGGGGGGGGGGCGAACAGATGAATGCATGGAAGTGATGAACATGAATTCTAAAGTGGGTAGGAAGGACACCAAGGAAAGGGGCTGATGGTGGGCAAAAGGTGGCTAGCTGGCAAGTGGCTTGAAGGTCCTAATGGAATGAAGGGCTCTTGGCTTGAGGTCCCCAGGGAAGGTACACATCGGGGAGACAGTTATCTAAGGAAGGGAAGCTAAGGTCTAGATTTTGCAGGTGATTCAGTTGGTATCCAGCAGCTCTGACCATAGGAATGGGGATTGTGGGGAGTAGAGGTCAAGATCACTACAAAGTTAGGAGATTGAGGCGGCGACCAAGTTGTTGGATCATCCACAGAGACCATGATGTCACTAATAGCTGGAAAGAGCGAGCCATGTAGGCATATCTTGGTGGTGTGGTCTCAAGGCTTGGGCTTCACTAGGCTGGGATGGGGAAGGAGGGAGGTGGTCTGGAAATGTTGAAGGGCAAGACACACTCCATTCCAGGCCATGGTATAATGGGTGTGGGAGGCAAAAGATGTTGCTCAAGAATGCTGTGAGGATGGGGCAGATTTTCGAAGACTGGAAGCTTTCCATTCAGATATGATCTTTGGAGTCAGGAATTTTGCTGAGGATAGGTCCAGCAGGGGATAGGAGTGCCCTGAGAGAGAGGATAGAGGAAGCAGGTCTTTGGGCAAGATCCAGTGATGGCCCAGGGCAACCTGGAGCAGTGAAACTAGTGGTCTGCAGGATGGGAGAAGGGAGCTGCCCTGCATCCTGCTGAGGGTAACATCCAGGCTAGAGCAATGTGTGTGCTAAGGAGAGGCTGGGCATGGACAGTTCCGCTGTCCATCCCTAGAGGCTCACCTGAAGTCACAGGAAGGGGTGCCTCATGATATGCAAGGGATGTGTCTGCACGTAGGTGAGGAGGCTCAGCCTCCTCTGACCAGCAGTGGTCAGAGACCTGTGTGCAGGTGACCAGGACCCCCAAGGATGCCAGGGGTGTTCAGCCATGGGTGCAGAAAGCTGCATTCTAGCCAGCAGCCTCCCATCTCCAGCCACTGTCTTCAGACTGTGCAGGGGAAGCCAGATGGGGGTCACTGTCCCCAGGGCACCTTGCCATCAAGCTCCTGCCAACAGGACTCTCTTCTTGGCAAAGAATGCTGGCAGTGGTGGGGCACAAACAGTGCCAGGCATTGAGCAAGTGACTCTACTTAACTCCACGCCTGAGGTGGATATTGTGTCCATTTTAGGACGAGTGTTGAGGTGTCAAAAATGCCCCTCCCTCACTGTGAGCAGAACTGGTGTTAGGCCAAAGCTCTGGTCCTGGCTGGCCATCCTGGTGTGCAGCCCCCTCCCTGCAGCACCCTGTAGGGCTAGGAAGGAGGAAGGGTCATGGAGGTTGCAGCCCAGGGTCCTGCCTCCGTGGCAGGAGATGCTAAAAGGGAGAGAAAGCAACCCCAGGCCTGGGCTTTCTGAAAATGTGACACTTTATTATACAAAACCATTTTATTGTCCCCAAGTCCCCCACCACACCAGGCTGCACTATAGGTCATAGCTAATTCTGCAAAGAAGCCTTTGGTTATTTGAAAGATGCTGGGCTGACTTGGCCAGACTTGGAGTGGGCAGTTGGAAGTCAGGTGCCTTCACCAGGGGATGCCTATGGTAGGCTGGGCCCCTGTAGGCTCTGTGTGTCCACAGGTCCAGTGTCGTAACCCAGCTTTCTCATGTCCTTGGTCACTACGTTGAAGAGGAGGGTAACAAAGCCCTGAGAACGGACACGTGTCACTGGAAACAGAACAGCAGCATCAGCTAGGCAGGGCTGGGGCAGCTGAACACAGGCTATTTTGGGTCTATGAGCCTTACTGTTCTTTTCTATAAAATGAGGACAGTGCCTGGCCTGTGTCCCTCATGGGGAGGTCAAGGGGCTGCAGTGGGGCAGACAGACATGGCGAGCCCTCGGCTCCAACCAGGTTCCTAATCTGAAAGGTGCTGTGGGAAAATTCTCACAAGTACCAGGTTGCAGGCGTCCGGCAGGTCCCTCGCCTTGAATTCCCCATTTCTTTTCCAAGGCTTCTGGGTGCTGAGGCCCACCCTCCTCAGGCTCCAACCTGCCTTTAGGTTGGGGGTGAGGGTAGAGGGCGTAAAGCTTTACCTTCCCGGCCTTCACCCTGAGCCACCACTTTGGGGTCTGTGTACTCAGGTCGCCGTCCCATGAACCAGCTGGGAACACAGGAGAACATGTGTGAGTAGGGCTCTACCAGGGAATTCTGGTCTCAGACCCTGGACATGGCTTCTCCTGGCTTCAAAAACCAGCCTCCCTCCTCCAACATACCCCCCACAAGAACTTCCCATGCCCATCAGAGTGGTAGTGTCCCTTGTCTGGGTCACAAGGCCATTGGAGGCCTAGTGAGACTTCCAGGCCTCAGGTGTTCTGAAGCCCCGCACCTGGTGTCAGGTTTTCTAGCCCAGTCTTCCTTGGGTTTGAGTCATGGGGATGAACACTGAGAGATCTGGGGCTGGGGTGGGATATGGCCTGAATCCAGATGGAAATCCTTGAAAGAAGCAGCTGACTTTGGGGGAGGGGAGTACAGCATGACCCCCAACCTCACAGGAAAGGAGGGCCCCATCCAAACAGAGGCCAGATCCAGCTCCAGAGCTCTGAGTAGTGTGGGATCCAGGATCGGTCACTTCCCATCGCTGAATCCTGATGTTGTCAAGGGTAAAAGTAACAGTCCCTACCTCATGCGGTTGTGAGGTGAAGGCCCTGTCAACTACCATCCGAAACATTACCCTTCCCAGGTAGGCACAGGCCCTGGGATGCTCTGGGTGACAGCCATGGTTATAACGCCATGGCAACGCCCTGCTAAGGGCGGCACTCAGCTACAGGCCTTGGAGCAGGCAGTCAAGTTTACTCCTTATGGATCCTTGTTTTGCAAAGGCCCAGTGACCCTCCAGGCCAGCCCTGCACTGCTGCTGATGGCTAGAAGACACCTGCCTCATCCCTGGTGGCTCGGAGCCACTGGGCGGGGCGTGAAGACCACGCCTCCAACACATCCACTCGAGCCAGAAACAATAAGGTGCACTATTCCTGGCTGGGTGGGCCCGGCAGACACGCGCTTCGCCCCAGGCTTGGGCGCCCAAGTGACAGTGCGACTATGACTCAGTCTCGCACCAAAGCCCTGCAGCTCCACCTGCATCCCTGTTCTCACCCCAGATGGCGCCAGGTAGGCCCTCTGGTAACCACCGCCCACGCCCTCTCCTGGCGCCAGTGGCTCTGTCTGAAGGTCCAGCAAGGCCGCGTGTAGGACAGGAGGCCATGGGGAGACCAGAGCAAAAGAGTGTTGCTGAATGACTCCTAGTCCCAGAACCAGCACAGGGAGCGAGTGGGGAGCGAGTGGAACAGGGAAGCCAGAGTTCCCTCCAGCAGCCTCCCGCTCCAGGAGACAGGATGGGGCGGCCCCTCCGCACCTCTCAGTGTCTTTGTCTCCATCACAGGTCTAATAGCACCCACTTCACAGGCGGTTGTGAGGGAGAGGCACTGGGAGCAGTCCCCACCCTGTGGACTGCACCCTCACCACATTTCCAGTTCTCTCCGGAGTCTTCAAGGACAGTTGCTCATCTGTCTCTTCTAAGAGACAGACTGTTCTGGGTGAATGTTCCAGGCATGGGCCCCAGTCAGGGAAGGACCCAGTGGGCTGAGGAACTGAGTCAGGTGAGGGGCCTGCAAATGGGAAGCAAGCAGTAGGGTTGGCCTCCAACTGAGAGGGCCCTGCAGCATTCTGGCTGGAGTTAATCCTAAATGCAAAGGGATGTCCCTGGGCAGTTTCCAGAAGGGGAGGGCAGAGGCTTCAGGAGCACCATCTTAGTTTCTATGTGAAGATTAGGTTGCTGGGGCTGCATTAGGCCTCCAGAGATATCAGGTCCTAGTCCCTGAAAATGAATGTGACCTTATATGCAAAGAATGTCTTGAGGTGGGTGTCCTTAAATTAAGGATCTTGGTATTATCCTAAATTATCCTGGATTATTCCAGTGGGCCCCAATGTGTCCTGATTGAAGGATGCCTAGGAAAATGTGACACACACAAAGGAAGAGGCTGGAGAGATGTGACTACAAGCTAAGGAAGGCAGGCAGCCATCGAAGCTGGAAGAGAGACTGTGGGAGACTGTGCCTCCTGAGGGACTGTGGCCCTCCCAGCACCCTGATTTCAGTCCTAGGAAATGATTTCAGACTTCTGGCCTTCAAAACTGTGAGGAAACAAATTTCTGTTGTTTTAAGCCATCAAGTTTGTAGTAATTTGATCTAGTGCCCACAGAAAACTAATAAAGGGACCAAGAGTGTTGTAGCAGTCTGCAGGCTAAGGGGGGAAGGACGGGGGAGGTGGGGGTGCGCAGAGAAGGGAGATGGAGGATGATCCAGAGGGAGCGACTGATGGCCTGCATCTCCATGGATACCGCACCTGAGAGGAGTTTGCCGTCACACTGCCTTCACTTAGAGACCCCTCCATTTTTGTAATGCAAGCACACACTGCCTTGCTCGAGTTGAGAGCTTGTGCAATGGGCTGGAGATGGCTCTACACTGAGGTGCCATCCCACAGGGAGGACGATCGCTTGCTCTTCTGGCTAAGTCCTTCCTCCTCAGCATAGAACATTTTCCTCAGGGACTTCTCACCAGGAGGCCCAAACTCTCCCATCGGAACCTGTGGAGCTGGCAGCACTGTGGCAGGACGGCCATGTGGACTCTCAAAGCCCTTCCCCAAGCCTGGTGAGATGCCCTGATCACTGCTTTCTGGACAGCCCTGGGGGTGGGTATTATCACCTCCATCTGACACTGGCCTAGGGCACCTGGCTAAGTATCCTTTCTCACCTGGTGGCCTCCCAGAGGAGCTCTTAGGGACAGTGGGCATCCTAATCCTTGGGCTGAGAACAGTCAGAATTTTGCCCCTCCCCTCAGCAGGTCACAGAGCTCAGTGGCTTCCTTAGCTCTGAGCTGTCCCCTCCACCCAGCAGGGTTCTGACCAGGTTCCACTCAATACTGGCCAGGTTGCAAGGGGCCACTCCCTGGCTGCTGCTTGGAAATCCTGGTGCTCCTTAATTTTCCTCATCCTTGCCAAGCTGCTGGGGAGCAGCAGTGGCTTGCCGTCATCCTCTCCAGTCAGTCAACTGGGGCCCAGTTCACCTTCTAAGGGTAAGAGTCCTTCCCACTGGCCTTCCTCCAGGTATCTGTCTCCTATGCTTTCCACACGGGCTGTGTCCTGGCCGTTGCCTGCCTTCCTGATGTCTCCCCGCAGAAGACAGCTTGCCACTCACTGGCCATGGCAACTTGACTGCTCCTAACGTATGAAGTCCACACTTTCCTCAGGGCACAGCCAGTGTGTCTGGAATGTTCTACTACATCTTCCCATGGTGGCCGTTGGGCTCCAATTGCTCAAACACCGCCTTCTCCCCGAGGCTCCCATGTATAAACGATTTAGTAGCTGATGAAAGCTACCCAGGATCACTGTTAGTGTAAGGATGTTTGGCTCATACTGATGGATCCTATCTGATGTCACACTATGGGGTGACATTCTCCCTTCTGACATGAGTTTTTCCTCTGTTCCATCGAACAGTCTTGAACAGGGTACAGAGTAAAAATGCATGGACTACCAGCACTACAATCCCAGTTACTCAGAGGCTGAGGTAAGAGGATGACTACTCAGCCTTAGCAACTTAGGAAGATCTTATATAAAAATAAAAAGGGCTGGGATATGGCCCAGTGGAAGAGTGCCTCTGGGTTCAATCCCCAATACCATGAAAACAAACAAACAAATAACACATGGCCTTATGCTGCCAGTCAAGTGGTCCAAGGGAGCCGGGTGACTGAGCAGTCCTCAAATCCTGAGGGACCATTCCCATTTGTCCCCAGTAGGGGGGGCAGCCTGAAGGCCTGGTGAGGTTTCCAAGCGTGTCACCAGGGCTGGATTGTGACAGCTAGGTCAGAAGGTGGAGAACTCACCTTGTGAACTTCTGTAGTTTAGAGGTAGACTCTGGCACAAACATGGGGATGGTCCTTTTGTGCCTGTAACAAATGTGTTCACACATACACACACTGAGTAACAGGAAAGTGGAGGTCCTTTCAGGGCCTCTGGTGGGCTGTGACCCTCACAGGTCAGGCTGTGCAGCTGCAGCCTCCTGGAGGTCAGAGTCCTTTTCTTTTCAGGGCCCACTCCCTCCCCTCCCCACTTGTCCGGCTGGCAGTAGGAGCCTCACACTGGGTCTCTTTCCAGATAATGGCACACCAACTGCACTCCATGCTGAGCTTCCCAGGCTGGTGGGGACCCCAGAGCACTCCCAGTCTGAGCCCAAGATGAAAGAGGAGGGGATGGCTGCCTCAGGATAAGCCCTGTAGATTAAGGTGTGCCCTGTCCCAGGGACAGGCTGTGACCCAGGGACCCAGTCAGAGCAAGGACCTACCGGCCAGGTGTGAAAGGCACGTGCACCGCCCCATAGCCTCGGACCACGTCATTCCCAAACACATCTGGTCCATAAACACTGAGCACGATCTGAGGCCCTTGGAAAAGATAAGACCAGGGTCAGCAGGTGGGAATCAGGAAAGGTGCAAGGCAGGCAACAGGGTGTGTCCAGCTGGGTCACAGGATGGCACTCAAAGTCTTAGGGACAGCAGAGGGTTTGAGGAAGGGACATGGGAGCCCCAAATGCACCAAGGGCTTCTGGTCACCCTGCTACTTCCTGAGCATTAAGTGGTGTCTGTGCAGATACACTTCACAACCCTGCTCACAGCTGGGGAGACAAAGCCAAAATGCTGTCCCTATTCTGACATTTGATGGGCACAGGAAGTGCTTCAGAGGCCCTGGGCCAGGTGCAGACTCCAGTTTCAATCACAGCCAACAAAGGGCCCACTTCCTTCTCTCTGGGAGCTTCCTCAAGTGTGAACCTAATGGACTCCTGGGACCCAGATGAAGGGTGCTCTTTTGGGGGTGTCTGAGGGAAACCTTCTAAGTATATCCCTTTGAAATATTAACAATTACACCTGTTTCCTGTTAACACCAAGGGAGGTCCATCAGGTGCCTCCAGCTAATTAGTTTCTCCATCTTCTATAGGTAGGGGAGAGATCATTGCCCCAGATGACAGGGGAGGGCCAAGCTCAGACAAGTTACCTAACCTCTCTGTTCCTTGGTTTCTCTAAACCATTACAAGGTAGACATGGTAGCACAAGCCTGTAATCCCAGCTACTCAGGAGGCTGGAACAGGACAGCAAGTTTGAAGCCATTTAGTGAGATCCTATCTCTATAAAAACGAGAAGAGGAGCTGGAACAGCGCTTCAGCAATATTCCACTTGCCTGGGACGCGTGAGGTCCCAGGTTCAAACCCCAGCACCATATACACAACTAAGTGTCGGAGCAACAAAAACCAGATGAAAAAATAAAATTGATCTCTCTTAAAAAAAAAGAAAGAAACGACCAGGGAGTTAGCTCAGTGGTAGAAAGCCCGTAAGTTCGCCTAAGGTTGGCCTGCAGTACAGCAGCAACAACAGATCCCTTGGAATAGTTTCTAATGTTCAATTAATGTTATGGAGAGGTTTGTTCTCTCCCCATCATTGCTCCCTGACCAAAGATGACCACAATTCTGAATTTTATGAAACTACCCCTTTACTTTTAAGTCTTCCCTGCCAAAAAGCGTATCCTAAACACAGTACTTTAGTTTGACCCCTTTTAAACTTTATATAAAAAGAATTACATAGTATGTATATTTTTGTAAAAAGCCTTAATTCAACATTATATTTGTGCGATTCATCCGGATGGTTTCAGGTACAAGGGTATGTTCATTGTACCTGATGCTCTATAATATTCCACTACTGGAACACATCACAGTAACTGTTCACAGTAGTGCTCAGGGCCATATGAGCTATTCCTTCTTTGGGGGCTGTAACACACAGTGAGTTCCTGATCATCTTTGCACTGGCCCTTGGCACGTTTGTGCACACTTCTGTTGGATATAAACCCAACAAGGAGATCACACAGGGCTGGCCTATGTATCTGAAAGGCAACCCCATGCTATTTTCCAACATGATCCCTCCGCCCCCCAGCAGTATTCTGAGTTCTTACGACTCAACACTCTCAGTGACCTAGGGCATATCAGATTTTTTTAAACTTGTGGTAGCTCACACATGACTTTTGTTTTCATTTCCTTTTTTATTTATTTTTACTTTTTATTTTTGGTGAGGCTGGGGATCAAACCCAGGGCCTTACAGGAGTATTCAAAGGTGAGATGATTGGATTGTGAGAGCTATAACCTTGGTTGTGAATCAGGTCTGTCTTGGGGCTCTCTTGGGATATGTTTATGTCTTCTTGTCCCCAAACTGTTTACACTGTCTTATTATTGTGCTTTATAGTTGAAGTTTGATATCTGGTAGAACAAGTTATATTTTGATATTATGTAAATAATCTTTTTTTTTTTTTTTGGTAGGGTCCTGGGGATTGAACCCAGGTCCTCATGCATGCTATACAAGCACTTTACCACTCAGTTACATCCCCAGCCCTGTAAATAATGTGTTTTAAGAACCAATTTTTACTTCTCAATAGCACGCATTGGTTTTTTTTGCATGTTGATCTTATATCCAACAAAAATGACAATTTAGTAATTCTAATGATTTTTCTGTAGATTATTTTTAAAATTCTACAAAATTATCATTGATGAATAGCGATTGCTTCATTCTTTCTCGATTCTTATGCCTTTTATTTGTACAGTGTTGGTGGTGATAATAAGTATTCATGACGTCTTTCAATGTTTCTTCAATAATAAAGGTGATATTTGCCCTAAGCTTTTCGTAGATAGTCTTTATTAAGTTAAGCAAGTTTTTTTTTTCTATTCCTATGGTAAGTTTTTTATTAAACTTTCTATTTTAAACAGAGAGACAGAGGGAGAATTGGGGGGGGTGATCTACTTTATTTATTTAGCGTTTCATCTGTTTTTTGTTGCTCTGACATTTAGTTGTATATGTGGCGCTGGGTTTTGAACCCAGGTTCCTCAAGCATGCTAGGCAAGTGTGATCACACTGAGCCACCACTTCAGCCCCTCTGCTAACTTTTTATCATGAATAGATGTTGAATTTTATCATTTTTTTAATTAAGGAGATAATCATGACCTTTTTCTTTCTTTCTTTCTTCCTCTTTTTTTCTCCAGTACTGAGGATTGAACTCAGGGCCTTACCAATGCTAGGCAATTGCTTTATCACTGACCTACATCCCCAGCCCCTTCCTCTTTTTAGTTTGGTTGATTCTCAATGTTAATATGAGCTTTTTATTTTTATATTTTGTTACTTTCAGTTTGTGTATATTTTGATATTTCTGAAACCATGTGTATGAGTGAATTTCTTCATTTTAATGTCCCTTAGCAGGCTTTGGAATCAAAATTTTGCTGACCTAAAATTAAGGAGTTGGGGATGTTTAGTTTTTTTCTTTATATGTGTGTATGTGTGTGTGTGTATTTTTTTTTTAAGAGAGGGACTGTGAGAGAAAGAGAAAAAGAGAATCAATTTAGTTTTTCATGTGGCCTTCATTGCTCCAACATTTCATTGTCTATGTGGTGCTGGGATTCGAACCTGTGTACTTGCACATGCCAGGCAAGCACTGTAACCACCGACCAACCGCTCCAGCCTCTAGTTTTTTTCTGTTATCTCCTAAGAGTTTGTTTAAGCCTGTCTGGGCACATGCCTGTAATCCCAGCAACTCAGGAGGCTGCGGCTGTGGGAGGATCACAAATTCAAGGCCAGCTTTGGCAATTTAACCAGACTCTGTCTCAAAATAAACAGGGCTGGGAATGTAGCTCAGTGGTAAAGTGCCCTTGGGTTCAATCCCCAGTACAAAAACAAAACAAAACAAAAAACCAAAGAACCCTAAACATAGAAAAGGGGAGAGTAAAAATACCAGGCACAGTTTTACAGCTTCATTTTAATATTATGGGACCAACATCATTTAAGCAGTCCAGGGCTGACAGAAGTATCATCATGCAAAGCAAACAGTATTGTGTTTTATCTCTTTTGATCATGTTAAGAATTATCTGACGATTCCAGCACCTAGAGATATTGCCTCCATTGTCTTATTTTTGCTGGTTATCATTCACATAATCTTGATTCCCATGTGCCAGTTTATTATACACCAAACATTATACTTGAAAAAAAATTCCTTGATTTCCAAAGAGATTTCTTATTTGTTTTTTCTAGGTGTCTTGCTTATAAAAATAATCTTGGACTTTAGTCCCCAAGTTGGGGATTAAATAACCATGGATGGGGCTGGCAGCTCCTGAGGTAGCTCAACTTCCATCTCTCCCTGCTGAAGGGGCTCTTGGAGGTTTTATGCCAAGCTGGAGGTTCACTGGAGGTCCTTTCCTACCTTGGAAAGCCCTGAATAGCAGTGCTTGAGCTCCAAGCCCACAGAGGCTGCCAGACTGTCAGAGGTCTCCCCCACACCCCTGCCAGTGATGGGGATGGAACCAGGGTCCTGCACATACCAGGCATGTGCTCTACCACTGAGCTACACCCCAGCCTTGTCAGAGATCTTGGTCAGTCCCTCAGTGACCTCTGGGGCACTCAGCAAACACGTCCAAGAACAATGTGATTGCATCACACATCTGGATTTCTATTTTTTTCCTGGAACTGCACTTGGTAAATTTCCACTACTTTGTTAGCACTCTAATGTCATCAAGTAGTTGGTTTTTGATTTTGTCTTTTAATTTTTATTCACATCTACCTGTCCTCAGCAGGAGGAAGTCAATCTACCAACTTGTATAGTGTTCCAGAAAATCTACAGCTTTCTTAGTCATAGATGATGGCAGCGGGATGAAAATCCTTCTAGGAGGAGCACTGGGCTATCTTTACACCAGACCCTCTGTAGTCTGGGAAGCCTGGGCCCAGGCCACATGCAAGAGGAAGGCCCAGACTATGAAATCAGGCCTAAATTCAAGTCCATACATAGCAAACACTAATTAAGGGAGAGTGAGCAGTTAAACTACCAGGCAAGGCAGGAAGTAAATAGTGCAAGCAAGGAAGTCCTTGGGAAGGAGGGTCAGACTTGGACATGGGAAAGGGATCCAAGCATAAGAAACAGCGTGAACAAAGGCTCAGAAGAGGGAACTTGAGGGACTGGCACAGGAGGAGCAAACGTTAGGGACTGGCCGGAGCACAACATGTGATGGGAAGTTGAGAGACACTCAGTTGGATCTCCATGCTGGGCCACTGACTGGGGCCTGGCCTGACCCAACTCTGAACTTTCAGAAGGTCAAATGCACAGCACGCAGCATATAAACTTGGAAGGAAGGGGGAGTAAGGGAAGAAACGGAGGGAAATGGGCAGATGGCAAGTACATCAAAGGCTGGTGCAAGAGCCCATAGGACAGACAAGGAAGATTTGAACGGGGACAGTGGTGCCCAAGATGAGGCAGAGGTTGTCCTGGGGCCACCACACAACTGCTCCAGCGCCCCCATCACAGCAGGGCCCCAAAGACTCACAGCCATAGGGGTTGGTGCTCTTAAAGGTAACATCAATGGGAAAGTTCCACACCAGCACTCGCCGCACATCTTGGCTCTTGGATGTGATCTGTGAGATCCCTTCCTCTAGACCCTGTGGAGACAACAGTGACAGCTGGACCAAGCTCCAGACAATCATGTCCCTCCCCTTACCTTGGGCAGCAGTTGGGAGCTGTTGTCTGGACTATCTTCTATCAAGACCACTGGAAATTCCAAACTCATCAGGGTGTGGCAAGGGCCATGCCCTCCACGAGGTACTCTACCTACAGTTCCCTTGTGACAGGAAGTGGCAGAGGTAGGGTTTGCACTCTCACTCCTACATCACCAACCCCCCAGATCATTCCCATAAATGTATACTGTTTCCTCCATCACAATCCTCTTGACTCTACTTTTACCTCCACCTACACATTCTCTGTTCCCCACACAACAAAGTCCTTGAAAGAGTTGTTGCACTCATGGGCTCCAATTTGTCCTCTGCTATTCTTTTATGGACCCATTCCAATCTGGTTCCACCACTCTGCCAAAGTGTTTTTTTGTGAATAACAGTGAACTTGACCATTGCTGTTTCCAACAGTCATTTTTCTGTCCTCATTCTACTTGATCCATTAGCAGCATTTGACAGAGCTGGTTACTTCTGGAAGTTGATCATAACCATTGTTGGTTTTGTTTGTTTGTTTGTCTGTTTTTTGAGGTGGAATCTTGCTGTGTTGCCCAGACTGGCAACACAAATGATCTTCTTGCCTTAGCTTCCCTGTAAAAAGGACTTAGAGGATGCTTTTGCTAAAAAACAAAAAAACAAGTAAACCAAAAACCAAAACAAAATAATAAAAAAAACAAACAAACAACTGGACTTGTCACTTGGGCCTGCAAATATACAAAAAGCCTGGCATTTCTTTCTTTTCTTTTCTTTTTTTTCAGGGCTGAGAACTGAACTTGGAGCCTTGTGCATGCTAGGCAAGTGCTCTGCCGCCAAGCTAAATCCCCAATCCCAAAGCCTGGCATTTCTGCCTCCACTTTGCATCTGTCTCCTGGATTCCAGTAACAACAGTTCTGGTTGATAAACATCTTCCAATGAGTGGAAATTACCCACCTGGCAACAGCAACTTTCTTATCCTCATTAACAAGCTCCCTTACCACCAATTCTGAGCCAAGGATCAACCAGAACATCATTTGACCGAAACTGCTTGACTAGACATACATTTGGTTCCCCTACCAATGTTATCTGGGAGCTTCCATCAGTACCCCTAAAGACAGGGCTGAGATGCTTCATCTCACTTGTCTTCCCAGTATGGCCATATTGATTGAAGTTCCTTTCTGATTTTTATCATTATGTTTTGTTTTGGGGGTGAGTGGTCAGATCTGATTTGTTGGAACTCTTAGAGCCAGGCCTGTGGCTCAGGACTCTAGGAACACCCCAGGATTATAGGTATGTGTCACCATGACTACGACTGACCCACGTTCTTCTTCACTACACTTTCTTTCTTTCCTTGGTTGCTGGAGGCAACATGGTCTCAATGAGGCTTCATTTTTGTTGTTCTTTTTTGTCCTGGGGATTAAACTCAGGAGTACTTTACCACTGAGCTACACCCCAAGATCTTTTTATTTTTTATTTTGGGACAGGTCCTTGATAAGTTGCTGAGGATGGTCTTGAACTTGGGATCCTTTTGCCTCAGCCTCCCAAGTTGCTGGGATTACAGGGCACACCACCGTGCCTGGCTCTTATGGGGCTTCGTACTTTGTGGGTGGCTCCCAATCAGTCACCCCGGCCGGTCCCTCTGTAGTGTCACAGTGTTCTGATGCTCCACCTTTGGCTGTTCCTTTACCTGTATGTGGTGATCTCACTGGTTTAGCAGCTTTCACTGTGGTCATTTGGTGATGAGTCCCAATTTGATTACCCCTCTCCGAACCCTAGATCACCGTATCTACTGCCAATCATCCATCTCCACTTGGATGAGCAGGAAGCATCTCAGCCTTAATACACACCAGGATGAGCTCTAGACAGTTCTCTCTTCTATCCATAGTCTTCTCAAAGACAATAACTATGCTACTTCCAGGTGCTCAGGCTAAGCCTTTGTGTTATTCTCCATTCGTCTCTATCTCATACCCTACAATCGTCCAGATTTCAAAGTATACTTGAAATTCATTCACCTCTTACCACCCGCCCTGCTGCTGCCCTTCTCTCCTCTGATATTGCAGCAGTCAACTGGTTTCCCTGCTCCAGCCCTTGCTCCCACATGGTCTAGTCTTATCATGGAAGCCAGAGGGACCACTTTTTTGCAGGGTGCGGATGGGACTTGGGACTGAACCAGGGGTGATCTATCATTGAGCTATACCCTCAGCCCTTTTTATTCTTATTTATTTATTTTTGAGACAGGGTCTAAGTTGCCCAGGCTGGCCTTGAACTTGTGATCCTCCTGCCTCCTGAGTCACTGGGATTACAGATGAGTGCCACCACACACACCTCGAGAAGGACCTTTTAAAAACACAAGTTACATTTTAATTTTTCCTCTATTCAAAATTCTGATGGGGTCCCATCTCCCCCTGGTAAGTCCTGGTCCTTACCTGACCCGCTGATCCCTACAAGATTTGCCCCCAACCTCCTTGCTTCATTTCTAGCAGTCTTCTTGCTTACTTGGTTCATTGGCCACACTAGCCTCCTTACTGCTCCTCAAACATGCCAGAAACACTCTGACCTCAGGGCCTTTGTACTGTTTCTTCTCCCTAGAAAGTTCTTTCCACAGATTTCCATATAGCTTGCCTCCTCACTTCTGTTACAGCTGTAAAACATCATTTAATCCTCACAGCAGTTTAAGAAATGGAGGTGCTACTTATGTAACCTTTCTGAGCCGCATTTTCCTTATCTGTATAACTGATATATGAGTAGATATGTGTCAGCAGCCATTCACCGAATAACTATTATTGAGTCTCCTGGGTGCTGGGGACACAGTGGTGACCAAAGTCAGATCTTTCAGATCTTTACTCAAAAGTAACCTCCTCAGTGAGATCTTCCCTGGCCACCTTGTTCCAGCCTGCCTCTTATCCTTTATAAAGCCTGGGTCCTGATGTCAGTTACCTTTAGTACTTTTCATTAGCTAACACCAGAATGTGTATTCCAGGAAGACAGGATTTTTGTCTGGCTTTGGTCACCACTGTATCCTCAGCACCCAGAAGACTCAATAGGGTGGGAGATTCTGAAAGCACCAGCCCTTAATGGGACAGAACAGAAAAAGAGGCTAAGACTGGCTTGGGTACTACGCTAAAGTGGAGGTGGGCAGGGTGGGCATATGGAGCAATATTCCCATTGAAAAAGTAAGGCAGGAGACACCTCTGAGCATCAGCTCTCTAGGGGTGGCCTGCCTGCACTGCCTGTGTGTTTCTCTTTGCTGCCATGTGCAAACTCACAGGGGAAGGTATGCCGGCAAGTGCAGACTTGAGCTTTACCAGGAACAAACTCATATTTGGGTTCCCTCTGACCTCTGTCTATCACTCAATTGATTCTGGAATGGAGGAGAAGGGTAGGAATGGACACCTTCAGAAACCCCAACAGACATGAAGGCTGCTAGTAAGGGAGGTCCAAGAGTCAACTTACCGCTGTGGGGGCCCAGTCCTGGCCATACACAAAGCAGTACTTGCAGTAGAGGTCGTCATACTCCGGAAACTGTGGAAAAACCACATAGGGATTCTGTTTACTGGGAATCAAGTTGAGTCCCGTGCATCAGTTAGGCAGGTGAAGCCAATAGGAATTCTGATCATGAGGTACCTGGGGTGGGGTCTAAGAGGCAGCTGGGGATGTGGACAAGGAGTTCAGCAGAGACTGGTGACTGAGATGGGAGAGTCCCTGGCTGCTACTGCCTCTGGGCTTCTGCTCAGTTTTTGCCTTGACTAATATGCCCTTCTCATTCCATCACCTGGCAAACTCCTGCTCATCCTTTAAAACTCACCCTTGAGGGTCACCTCTTGGCTCCATCAGCCCTTTTGCTTTCCTCCATTAAGGTCCTGGATACTTATGAAATCTGAAGAATGAACAGGTTTCATGCCTTTCTGTGTCCCCAGTGCCTGGTATAGAGGTGGGCACAGACAAGCTATAAGGGAATGGGGCGAATGTGAAAGATCTGAGAAGCCAGGAAACCAAAAGGACACACAGCATATGTGCGTGGCTGGAGCTGAGAGCTTGAGTACAGGGAGGGGTTCAAAGAACAGGGAAGGACAGTGGAGGTGGGAGGTTCTGGGAGCACCAGTTGTTAATGGGACAGAACAGGAAAAGGGGGTAAGACTGTCTTAGGCACTGCTAGAGTGGAGGTGGGCAGGGCGGGCATATGGAGCCTGATGAAAAAGGAAGGCAGGAGGGGCTGGAGGGGTGGCTCTGTGGTTAAAGTGCTTGCATGGCATGCACAGGAACTGGGGTTGGAACCCCAGCACCACAAACACAACTAAGTGTCAGAGAAACAAAAACCAGATGAATAAATAAAAATTGATTGAGAGAGAAAGGAAGGCAGGAGACACCTACCAGCATCAGGCGTGGTAGAACTTCACTTAAACTATTTCAGTCAATAATATAATAATAATAAACATCATCTCCAATAAACAACTTGGAAGGGCAGTGTCGCAAAGCTCTGACTGTCAAACAGACCTGACAGTCTGGTCAGCTTCACCATTTCCTTCCCGCAAGTTTTCCTAGCTGTAAAGTGGGGGTGTTAGTAATAACTGCCTCACAGATTATGAAGACTGAGAAGCAGTGCTGAGCCTGGCACACAGCGAGTACCTGGTGAATATTGGTTTTTATTTATTTTTAATAAAATAGTTCTTATAAAATGTGGGGTGCGTGAAGAGTAGAGTCCCTTTGATCCGACAGGCGCACGCTCCCGGGATCATTTCAGGCCGCCACCCAAGCCGAATTGACTCATCGAAGCATCCAGATTCTAACCCAAGTTCCAGAATGAGGCGTTCAGAGCGCGGCGCACTCCCCGCACAGGACGCTCGGTGCTGACGCCCCCGCACCCTGGGACGAGGCCCTCTGTGCTGGAGGAGCCTCCGGTCCTCCCGTCTTTCCCTGGACGCGATCCCGGTCAGGAGCCGCAAGCTCGGCCAAACGCGGCCTTAGCTCCAGCTCATCCTCTCGAGGTCTGTTTCCACTCCCGCACGTCGCGGCGCACGAGCCGCAGGAACTTGGCACCGCGCTCAAGTTCTGGTTCTCCTCCCCTGCCTAACGGAGCGTCGGCGGGACGACACCGCCCTCCAGGGGCCACGCAGCAGCCCGCGGCCTTGCGGGAAAGGCCCGGGTGAACCCTGGAAGGGCGGCCCACGGCTGCTCACCTGGGCGCTCTCCACTTGCCCGTTGACCATGAGTAAGAAGACGCTGGGACTCTGCGCGGCCATGGCAGGGCTGGGGGGGTTCGCGAGACTCACAAGGCCGCATGCGCGGTTGCTGAGCGGCATCGGGGTTGCCATGGAAACAGACGGCGTGGCGCAAGGGCCACGTTTGTTGGCCGCGGCGATTTCGCGAAAGTATCCAAGGATGTTCGGCGGTGCTCTGGCACGGAGGGTTTCCTCTGTGGGGCGGGACTTGAGAGGGGCGGGACCAGACCCGGAGAAGCTAGGCCAGGCTAAGGCCCTTCGGAAGCCAAGGGTTAAAAAATGGGTATTAGACCCTCAGCGTCGCTGTGGCCCTACCCCGAGGAACACCGAAGCAGCCAGCCCGGGGAGGGTGCTGCCGGAAGCTGGCAGTGCGACCACAGCCCGGCCGGGCTAACGCTGGGATGTGCGGTGCTTAACGCAGGGCCCATGCTGGGTGAAGGGGATGCGCATTTGTGGCTTTCGATGCCCTCTCCCCGGAAACAGTTTATGAAAGAAACTTGGAAGGGAGCTCAAGAATCCCTGTATCCAAGGCACAGCTCCTTGGTGTGAAGCTGGGGAAGCTGAGACCCACAGAGAGACAGCATCTGGTTCCACAGTCACCCAGCGCTCACAGATCTGCCAGGACTCTTCAAACCAGTTACTTCCTGGCCACCATCATCCCTCCCCAGTAGGTCAAGGCTGCTGTTAACACAGGGATCCTTCTGCTCTTGGCGCTCACAAGAGTTTGTATTTGCACACTTATTTATTGTCGTGATTCGGGCTGATGCTTGCCTCTGCCACTAGAATGCAAGCACCATGAGTCCAGAGACCACCTCAGTCTTGTGTACTTGTTGCCTGGCACGTGGTAAATATCCTGAAACTACTTGTTGAATGAATGAATGATTGAATATACCCCTTTTTTACAGAGGAGGAAAGATTCGGACAGAGAAGATTACAATCACAGCAGCAGTTTAGTAGCCAATTCATGATTCACACCCTGGGCTTTAAGGGGCTGTTCCTCTTCTTTTTCCCCTTGTGGGGCACCCAAGGGTGCCTCCTAACAGAGGTGTCAAAGAAGGCATTAGGGACCCTATCTCGGATCCAGGAAATAAAGGGATGCACAGGTGTGTAGACTTCAGGGAGACCTGGCCCCCAGCAGGAACTCCAGATCATCACACCCTGCAGTGTCCAGCTTCCATCTTGTAAGCAGACCAGGGGAGTCCCAATAGCCACCTGTGTAGGAGAGAAGTGGTTGTTGCCCAGCCCTGAACCAATGAAGTTCTCCCCCACCCCCAGCTAAGTGAGCAAGCATACCTGATCAGGAAAGGGTGCTGTGGGCAATGTGGGGTCACAATCTGATGTAAGGGGTTATGCAGGCCAGAAAGTTTGGGGGACCAGAGTGCCACACATATTGCACAGGGCAAGACCTGTCTACCTCCCCAGGGACTTGCTCATACTCCCTTTCTCCCCTTCTCACACCAACTCTTGGCAGTTGCAAAGCTTTCTCTCACAGAGTCTATCAGCCTCACTCAATTCTTTCCTTCCTGTGGCCTTTGAGGCTTGATATTGCAAAAATGTTGGCCAAATGCTTGCATTATCAAATAACTGGGGACCGTCAGTAGTTGAAAACCTGGCTATGTCAAAGGTTGCCCCACATTTGACCAAGATATAATGGGGGAGTCTCCCCAAAAGGCAGGAAGCTTTGGGTGGCTCTCAAGGGTAGAGATAAGTCTGATCCCTGGGTACTGGGGAATGGGAAACACCAGGGTAGGGTGACTGGCCTGCGTCTAGTGGTGTTAGAAGACACTTTGAGCAAGGGGTTTCAGGGCTTGCTGGAATCCTTACCACCAGTTCAGGTGGGTCTTCAGGGGCCTTGGCACACTGGGAGCCCTTAGGAAGGCTGTCGTTGAGATTGGGACAGTCAGGTTGGAGGAGAAAGGCCTTTTTGCAGGCATTGATGTGCATTGGTCTCAGTGGGATACTGTGCAGTTCTCGGGGTGGGACATAGGGATCTGCATGAGGTGGGGTCAGACCTTCAGGAAGACTTGCAAGGTTTTCAGAGTCAAGCTTGACTGGTTATTAACATGCCAAATTTCCCTGTCCTTCCTCGTCCCACCCTGTGCTGGCTCCCCTCCCACAGACATCTTCTTGGACTTCCTTCTGTCCTCCTTGACACTCCCCATTTCCACCTCGGGGACAACCTCATCCTCTGCTAAACCTCACACAGTACCCTCAGGAAGGCTTGAAGCCCATTGGGATGTGAGACACACAGAGGCTGGCAGGGTAGTGTTCAGTGGTAAGTATCCAGGCAGAAGTGGGGCTGGAAGCAGACTTAGGCAGAGGAGTGTGCCTCTCCCATCCTCTCTCCCTGCATCCCCACATCTGTGGTGCTGACAGGCAGCTGGTTATGGAAAGCCCAATTTCTGGGGCTCAGGGACTCCGGGAATTATTGCCCCTGCAAACTTGCCAGCTTCATCCTAGCTGTCCATCTCCAGTACCGTATTTCCCACCACTCTCCACCATCCCAGGCCTCTTCTCCCATCCTTACCAATATTATTAGGTCCAAAACCTTGGGCCCTGCAGCGCTTCCACAGGAGGAAAGAGTGCAGCTGGGTGGCCAGGAGGACAGGTTGCACAGAACTGCTGAGAAATGGAAGTTTTGGTAGCTGAGCCAGGGCCAGACCCCCAAACCCAGAACCCTCAGGCACTTCTGGGGACAGAAGCAGCTCCTCTATACCAGACTTGATCTCACAATTATCCAGCCATAGTCGATATGGACCCAGGGTCACGTTGAAGTGGGACTGAGGCCAGCTGTGGAGAGATGGGGGTGAAGAGGAGGTGGAGATGTGGAGGGCCTCCTTTCTGGACAGCCTGTTCATCACCCTGTCCAGTCCCTGTACCCACCTGCCGAAGCAGTTGGCACTCGTGAGCACCCACTCTCGGGAGATGAGGGCCCCCTCACAGTGGTAGCGATTGTTCAGGAAGATGCTTGCCTGCCACGGCCATGTCTCTGGGCCCTTCTTGCTGTATGCTTCAGCTGGGCTGGGCCTTGCACCTTTGGAAAATGAGGCCTCAGGACTCAGCTCTGGGCCCCGGGCCCCTGCAAACCTGCCATCATTTCCTTCCATCCAGCCCCTGCTGACCTCTGCAACCCAGCTCCCACATTCCACTCCTCCAGATTGAAATCTGACTTGGCACGGAATACTTGTGACTTGGGGAAAATTACCTAAAGTCTCAGTCTTACACCCAGAGGAGTGTTGCAAGGATTAAATGTGATTATCTGCGTCCGGTTCTTAGAACACACTGAAGTTGGATATATTTTTAGCTATTCTTATTCTTCAACATAGTTCTTGGGATGTTTACATTTTCTCATGCTGTACCCTCTACCTAGCATTTCATTCCGTGTGTTACCAACCTTCAAAACCCACCTTTGTGAAATCTTCCTTAAAGTTCTTTCTCACCCCCATGTCCCCATAATCTGCTCCCTCCTTCCTACCCAAAATTCACAATAGATGAGTGTCCAACCCTGCTTGCTTTTCTCTCAGGACAGGGAGCATACTCCTTAATCAGGCAGCTGGGCCACCTTTGGGAGACCCCTCGATCTACTCCATCCTGTTAATCCGGATGCACCCTTGGGATCTTCAAGGGTCATTCCTGATCTGGAGCAAACTCCTCCCTGCAGTTTAGACATCTCTACTGCCTGTCACTTTCTCTGTTCTAGTCCCAGGTTCCTGTTACCTAAAGCCAAGACTGGTTACTGGTTTAAAAAATAAATTGTGTGTGTGTGTATGTGTGTGTGTGTGTGTGTGTGTGTGTGTGTTCTGGGGATTGAATCTAGGGGCACTGTACCGCTGAGCTACATCCCCACCCCTTCTTATTTTGAGACAGAGTCTTGCTAAATTGCCCAGGCTAGCCTCAGACTTACCATCCTCCTGCCTCGGCCTCTCAAGCAGCTAGGATTACAAATATGCACCACCATACCCAGCAGATTACTGGTTTTAAGAGACCTTGGGGTTGGACACCCTCTCTGCAACAGTTATCTCCCTTTTTCTCTACTCCCCCACCCCCACCTGCAGTTCTTTACCAAATAACAGCAACAGCAGCAGCGGCCACATCTGTAGACTGCCCTGGTTCTTGTCCCCAGCTGGGTCTGGCCTCCTCCTTATCAGTCCAGGAAATTTAATCTGTCCAGTGCCTCCTCCCCACTGTCCACATAAGGACCACGTCACTAGGCAAAGGGGAAATGGCCTGGGGAGGAGGAAGCTGTCCTGGCAGGGCCTGAACTCAGACTCAGGTGGGGGACAGCCCTTGGGTGCCCTAGGCAGACATCCTGCTTACCGGTCTTGGTACTAGTGTGCTCTGCAGATCCTCCAGCCAGGATCCCATCCTGGTTATAGAGGGATAGGGGACTCCTTTATCGCTGCCTCGTAAGGTGAGAGGTAGAGAGAGTCCCTGGCTGAGATCAGTAACCACTCACCGTCTCTATGCCTTGTGAAGCTCTGAGCACCCATTATTACAGGGCCTCACAGGCCAGTGCTCCTGGCTCCTCTGCACAGATGGGGAAGTTAAGGCTTAGAGAGAGGGAGTGACTTCCTAAGATCACAGTGAGCTGGAAGCAGAGTTGGGAATTGAACTTGACTCCCTGTGACTCCAAGATCCTAAGTCATGCCTCTGGCAGACCTTCAGGTCTTTCTTCCTGGTTTCTTCCTGGTTCCCTCTTCAGTGAAGGGGGCCACACATTAACTCCCTAGAGAATTCCTATTCTGCATTCAAAATCCACCTTCATGAGAAGTCTCCCTCAGATTCAAGGGAAAAAGTCAAGAGAGCAATTTTTTTTCTAGGAGTTTGATAGCCTAGGGCTCAGACTAGGCTAATGTCTGACTTTCAAAAATATTTTCAAGTCAGCACCCTTTGTGGTCTGTCCCTGATGAATCCCTCAGGCTCCTCTTGCTGATCCTGCCCCATCTTGCCCACCCCTCAGCTTCATAGCACCAGACACCTGTGCATGACCTTCTTAGCAATGATGAGGGTTTATTTTTTATTGAGGGGAAATACACATACCGCACAGTCGACTGTGGTTGAAGTACATGATCCAGTGGCGTTCTGCAAAGCCTGTCTTTGAAATGCTATTTCTTGGAGCCTGGAATGTCCTTCCTGCCTTTTCTCCTTGAAAGCTTCCTAATGAATTTCAAGAGACTGATAAATGCCCGTTTGTCTGGTATGCCTTTTTTTAGTCCCCCAAGTTAGTTCAGGGGCCTTCCCTGGGCTCCCCTAGCCCCTCAGTCACAGCCTTACCACACTAGTGGTCTAACTCATTTTCCCTGATCAGATTCAAGTTTCTGGGTGCCCAGTGAAGGATGGGTGTATTGGAGCCACTCACTAAGTGCTTATTCATGAGTGAATGAGTGAGTGGAGTTCTTCAAGGACACTCTTGGGGGCCCTGGGACCTTGTGAACTGGGGCCAAGCCCTCAGGTTTCAGTCAGAGGAAAGGACTAGAGTCAGAAATGGGGAGAGAACACTCAGAGTCCCCAGACTTTGACAGAACAACAGAATAACTGAGTCTGGGTCCGGGACAGAGGATGGGGTGCAGGGCCCTCTGCCTAGCCCTAACATGAAGTGTAAGCCTGGGCCAGTCATTGCCTTATCGTGGACCTCAAATATTTTGTTAGTTAAGAGGAGGCCTTGCCTGTCTATCTCGCTGTCCCATGAAGTCATTTGAAGGGGTTCGCTCAGGGGCTGAGTATGACCTCTTAATCCCTCAAGTTCAAGGAAAGAATTTCCTAGAGCAGCTTTTTCTAGGAGTTAATGAGCAGAGGGTGTTGTAGAGAAGTGATCCAGACAGCCCTAGGTTCCAATCCACACTCTGACCCTCAATAGCCATGTGACTTTGAACTGACTGCTTAACCTCTCTGAGACTTACTTTCCAGGAAAGTAGCACTCTTAAGATCCTGTATAGCATAGCTCAATAAACGGCAGCAAAGCGTTCTACAGCAAGGGTAATGATGTGATTGGGGTCCAGCTTTTAGTGTAGACAAGCAAGTTGAATTGCTGGCCAAATTCTTAAAAATTGTAGGTCCTTAAAAACCAACCATTCATCTTTAATTCAAAGGACACAAACTCCATGTTGGCCAAAGCCAGGCAGATATGTGAAGTATTCCAGCAGCTTACCTGTTGGGCATGTGACATGGCAGTTAGGCTCAAATTCAGTGTTAAGATAGCCGATTATTCACTTCCACGAAGAACCAGCCTAAAATTAACCAGTTGCATTTATTTATTTATTTTTTTGTGATGCTGGGGATTGAACCCAGGGCCTTGTGAATGCTAAGCAAGTGCTCTACCACTAAGCCACATCCCCAGCCTGCTTCTGTTGATTTTATAAAGTTGATCTCCACTTCTAGCTTTCACTTTCTGCCTTTGTTGAAAGCCATGGTTAACAGAAGTATTTCTCTGCTTTAAAAAAAAAACGGTTCAGGTATGAAAATTATCGGAGGAATGAAAGTGTGTTTTAGCTCCTGGTAATTGTTATTGTTGGGTGAAATATAAAATATTGATGGTTAGCCTGGGTGCAGTGACACACACCTGTAATTCCAGCAACTTGGGATGATGAGGCAGGAGGATTGCTTTAGCAAATTAACGAGGCCCTAAGCAATTTAGTGAGACTCTGATTTATTATAAAAATAAAAAGGACTGGGGACTTAGCTCAGTGGTAAAGTACCTCTGAGTTCAATCTCGTGTGTGTGTGTGTGTGTGTGTGTGTGTGTGTTGGCATGTTGGCAGCCATAGAAGGAATATTTACACCATGGAATTGGGAATTCTTAACTCAGAGCTTTGTTTTTTAAAAAATACTTTGCTTTAATTTTGTTTTCAGAGACTCACTTCATCAGTACACTGCTGGGTATAAAAAGAAGGTCAGGTCAGAGAGATTGGCCCACCCAGATCAACCAGCGCCTCACAGTGGCAGGAGGGTTTTGAGCAGAGAAGCAAGTGAAGCGACTTGGGTTTTTAGAGCATCTGCCTTGTGAGGAAGAGACTATGAGGGCAGGGAGGAAACGTGGGAGATGTGGTCATCCAGGTAGGGTCATCAGAATGAGCAAATAAAAATATAGGGTACATGCAATACTTGGGACCTGTGTATCAAGATTTATTCATTATCTGCAATTTAAATTCAGTTGGGCATCTCGCATTTTATCTGGCAACCCCACACCCATGTGCCTGATGGGAGAAGATGGGGATTCCCAGTTGCTCCTGGAGGCCACTGCTTGACTTTGCAAGGGGGACTCCCCCACGGCCATTCCATCCTCCTGGGAGGTTCAGAGCAGGATCCCTAGCTGCTCCCACACCCCAACTGCTCCTGGACCTGCTCAGCCTCCTCAGTCATTTCCTGAAGATCCGAAGGAGGAAACTGGATAGGGAGCAGATCACAGACAGGTGAAAAGGATGATCTCACAGGAAGCCAGACAAGCTGGAGTTGCCACCACACCCTGGACTTGGGGAATCATGTCCCTTTACTGACTGCCACTGTGGAGGCTTCCCCTTTTTATTATTCATGAATAGGGCTTTGTAGGCCTTGGTAATGAGTTTTACTTAGTGGAATGGGGAGGCCATGTCGGGGACATGATGCATTTTGTTTTTTGAAAAACTGTTGTGTGGCGGGAGCTCTAGGGAAGTCTACAAGGAGAAGTCTGGGGAGCATTGGGGGTTAGATCTGCTGTAGGATTGAAAGTGATCAGCCAGAAGGAGAACAAGCCAAGGGAGGGGAGGGGAGGAGACTGGACTGAATCTGTATGTAACTGCATTCCAGAGAAAGGGAGAGGACCAGGAGAAGGAAGAAAGCCAAGAAGAGGGGTGTTTGGCCATGGGCTGACATCTCTGGTGACCCTCACAGATCTGAGTTCTTTCCAGGGATGGACAACAGATATAATTATCCATCCCCATGCCCAGGGAAAGTGGGGCAGGCATTGGGCAATGTTCTGGGAGGGACAGTGCCTGCCTCAGAGTCAACCACTGAGGACGGCAGCACTGCTGTGGTTTGGAGGTGGCTTGTCCTTCAAGAGTTCATGTGTTAGAGGTTTGGTGCTCAGAATGGCAAGGTTGGGAGGTGGTGTGGACCTGTTAAAAGGTGGGACTTAATTTGAGGCAATTAAGTCACTGGAGGGGTGTTGCCCTCAGAAGGGATTTAATGTCACTTACTTTAGTCCTTTCTGGATACTTTATAAAGTAAAGAACTTTATTTAGTTCACAGTTTGGGAGGTCTCAAGAAGTAAGTTAGTTCTCCTAAAAATGGATTGTTATAAAAGAAGCCCCTGGGGGCTGGAGCAGTGGCTCAGCAGTTTCGCGCTTGCCTGGCAAGCATGAGGACCCGGGTTCAAACCCCGCACCATGTACACAACTAAGTGTTGGAGCAACTAAGGCCATGTGAAAAACTAAATAAAGTTGTTTCTCTCTTTCTCTGTCTCTCTCACTGTCCCTCTCTCTTTAAAAAAAAAAAAAAGAAGAAGAAGCCCCTGAATCCCTCTGGCCCCGTCTCACCATGTGATCTCTTCTCTATGCACCCCTGCCATGATATCATTCAGCACAATGTGATGTCGCTAGGGGGGCTCTTGACAGAAGCCAAACTGATGCAACCTCCCAATCTTGGACTTCCAGCATCCAAAACAGTGAGTTAAATAGACTTCTTTTCTTTATAAAGTATCTAGCCTCAGGACTATGCAGGCACCCAGGATGGACCTCAGGCGCTGAGAAAGAGTGTGCTCCAGTTCCCCCCACCCAGGTCCCTGAGGGTCTCGCTGTGC
Organism: Aplodontia rufa; assembly: GCA_004027875.1. Taxonomy (NCBI): domain Eukaryota; kingdom Metazoa; phylum Chordata; class Mammalia; order Rodentia; family Aplodontiidae; genus Aplodontia; species Aplodontia rufa. The sequence continues at coordinate 27,019 of PVKS010006501.1, forward strand.
AGAGCGGTGGAAGCTGGGGTGAAGCCCCGGCTATGTCTGGAGACATCTGGTCATGAGGTCAGGCCACACAGCCAGGCCTTTGGAAGCCAGGAACAGCCAGTTCCCGGATGTTGCTTCCTGCTGTTCCGTCCTCCAACACCAGAGAGCGCTGCATGTAAATGCGCCTACTGGGATCGTCAACAACCTGTGGACAGATTGTCCATAGCACAGCTATGCCCTCATCAAGCCACACGCTGCCTTGGTGCTGAGCACCTCCAGAACCCCCATCTCATCACCTTCCCACCAAACTGGCCAAGACGCCCGCCCACTCCAGGCTCCCTGAGTCTTGCATTTTACAAGCCCTGGTCCACTCAGCAGGCTTTTGCCTCCCTGGAGAAGGCATGGTGCACCCCATACCCTGTGTGAAGGCGCTCTCAGGCAGAAACCATTCCATCCTATTTTCTCAGGACACATGTGGGAAAGACAGTTTGTCATGGTCACTCTGTGTTCGGGCAAAGATAGATCAGGGTGAACTGGAGGAAGGAGGAGGATATGTGTGGGTCTGAATGTCCTGCGTATGGGTTATGTCTGAGTGTCTGTGTAAATCCCTGTGTGTGTACCCAGTGCCAGAAGTTTGTGTATTTGTGTGTATGGTTCCTGGGTAGGAAGGTGTGCTTTTGAGTGTGTGTTTACATAAATCTATGTGTGTGCATATACCTGTGTGTGATCATGTAAATGTACAGATGAGAGCATTGTGTGTCTGTGGGTGTGAATGTATGAGCAGACTGCTGTGCCTGAATTTTGTGTGTCCTTGTGTGGGATCCATCTGTTGCTTGGAAAGGCATCCCCATGGCAGTATGAGCATATCCACACTTATGTGAATGTGGACATGTGGCCATATGAGGACATGTCATGCATGTGTCATGGCATGACTGTATGTGTGAGATGTTGGGCTTGGCAGTGGTGGGTGGAGAAAACAGAGTAGGCAGAATGCTGTTAGCCAACCTCATACCCACTCCTGGCCCTTGCTTGCTACCCAGGAGACCCTGGGCTCCAGGCAGGAGGTGTCACCTCCCTGCAGGTTGTTAATAGGGGTATTTCAGGCACCAGCAGGACAGGTTGGGGAGGAGAGTTTGGGATTAGGAACTCCACTTATGGCTCTCTAGAATCCACTATAGAGGCAAGGCCTGAACTGCAATCCCATCAGTTGGTGCCTTTGACAAGACTCAACCCAGTACGGACAAGTGTCTCCAAGTTTGTCTATACTGGAGAGATCATGCAGCCTGCATGGGGGAATCCAGACATCCCCGGCTGTCAGCCTGTAGGGCTCCCTTGAAAAGGACTAATTTTGGTCTTGAGCACTTGGTGCCTCTCATGTAGCCTGTTGCTTGGATCTCTTTTCCTGAGAGCTCCCTATTCAGTGTGTGTTCTTGACCTCTTCTACTAAACCCTGACTGGGGGGCAGTGATGTTCCTACCTAAGTACTTGATTTCTGAGACTCCACTACAGCTGAAAGTGGCCATGTGACACGGTTCTGTCTGAGATCTGCTGGGGAATTCCAGGAAAACATTTGTTCTCATGATGATAGGGGTCAGATACAGCCACCATGTCCCTCTCCCACTGCTGCCTTGTCTGAAGCATGAACACGATGGTTGGAATGTTGCAGTAATTTTGCAACCAGGAGTTAAGAAGGCACAGTATCAAGAGAACGATAGTGAAGTGGAAAGGTGGAGTCTTAGTCCCTGATAAGCATTACTGAGCAGCTAAACTGAGGTCAGCAAAGTCATTTGGACTTCTTATCATGAAATAAAAAATAAATCTTCAAGGGTTTAAGCCATGGTTGGTGGGTTTCTGTCACTTGTAACCTGATACAGTGTGAAAGGATCTTCCTAGTCTGAGGATGGCAGCTGTGGCTTTCCTTGCCTCCAGTCATGGGCTCCTCGTCCTAGTCTGCTCAGACTCCTGCCTGCACCCACCCCTCACCATTTGAATAGTTAACAGGAGGATCCATGTTCAAATCAGGCCTGGAATCCTGTTACAATTTAGACCAATTCCCCATGTTCAACCTTGGAGTGATTCCTTCTTCTATGATAGAGGAACAGATAACCACCCCTGTCATGTAGAAAGTGAGAACCAGGCTGAGAAGGTTGAGGCTTGTGAAAGACACCAGCTGATGGGATTACAGTTTAGTCTTTGCCTCTATGGTGGGTTCTTAAGGCCCACAAGGGGATTTCTTGGTCCCAAACTCTCTTCCCCAACCTGTTCTGCTGATGCCTGAAATCCCCCATTGATAGCAGGCACTTTCTTTTTGCAGATTCACTCATTAAAGTGGTCTCCTTTCTTGGGAAGGGCACATTCTGCCCTAGACCTCCAAAGGCCACTATCAGATAGGTGGTAGCAAGAGCAGGAGGGACCACTGAGGAATTCAGGGAAGAGACAGGGGTGGGATCCTGCAGACTGATAATTACCTGCTCTAGAGAGCGGGACCTGGGGAGAGGCTGTCATCAGCCTGTGCAGGCGAGGGCATGACCTGTGCTTTCAACATTTGGGCTTCCCCCTATTCCCTGGCCACTCCCACATTTTGGGTGACTGAATCAGATTACTTATAGCTGCCAATTCTGGTCAGAGAAGTGTGGTGTATGTGTGTGTGTGGCTAATGATGCATCCCCTAATTCATCCTCTGACACACATACCACCAAGGAGAAAGGATTTATGCCCAGGTGCTTTGATGTCAAATTGTGTCTTCTTAAACCACAGGAGGTTTGGACTGGAGGGGAGGTAATAACACTGATAGAGTTGCTTCCCCCAAGGCAGAGTCCACCCTGTGCTCCAGAGAATTGTAAAATACACCTCCAGTGAAAGAGGGGTGGGTTGCATCCATTATTTCCACTGAGCACTTAGTCTGAGCTATTTGGCTGGGCTGAGTCCCCTCTCCACTTCAAGAAGTGGCCTAACCAACCAGCATACTCCATCCCCTGGCCAAGCCTGTCCAGTGGGAAGCAACATGGGAGCCTATGCTGGGACTACTGGCGAAAAGGGACGCCCTAGGGCTGGAGCGGTGGCTCCGTGGTTATGGTGCTACGGCGCTTGCCTGGCATGCGCAAGTACATGGGTTCAAACCCCAGCACCACGTACACAACTAAGTGTCGGAGCAATGACAGCCATGTGAAAAATTCAATAAAAATTGATTCTGTCTCTGTCTTTCTCTCACTGTCCTTCTCTCTTAAAAAAAAAAAAAAGGGATGCCCTATGCTCATGATGGGTGTCTCCAAGATTATTTGAAGGAGTCCAACATAGGGCGCTATGGGCCAGGAAGATAAGTAAACTCAGGAGGGTGTCAGGGTTAGGATTGGAGATGGGAATCAACACTTGATAGGTGATTAAATGAGCCTAAGGTTCACACTGTTGAGTTCATTGCTCATCACCACCCCTCAACCTGGTCCTCTTCCTGGGTCCCCATCTTGGCAACACTTCCATTGCTTACCCAGAAGCACTGACACCATCCTCACCTCCTGTCTTTACCTCCTCCCACACACCTCTCTCCTGCTTTGCTTTCTCACTGTCACCGCCTAGTCCAGACCCCCATTGGGACTGTTGCCTGGACAGTCCCAATAATCTCTTCCTTGCTCAGCCTGTCGATTTTATCCACGCCGTTTGCAAGAAATGGCTCTCAGGAAGACAGCTCCGCAGGGCATTCCCCTTCTTAAAAATCTTTAGAGCCTTTCAGTAGCCTACACCAGGAATCTTGAGCTTAAGTGCTTATAGTGGACAGGTAGGAGACATGAACCAAGACAGATGGGATTTTTTTGTATTAAATGATAGTCTTCATTTTCACAAAGAAATATGCTTGGTCTCACTTTCTTTGAAACATATTTCCTCCTGGTGTGTTCTAGTTTCCTGCTTTTTATAAAATGTAGAACACAGGTTTTTTTTTTTTAAGATAGAAGGACAGTGAGAGACAGAAAGAATCCATTTTTATTGAGTTTTTCACATGGCTTTCGTTGCTCTGACACTTAGTTGTGTACGTGGGTGCTGGGGTTCCAACCCATGTACTTGCATATGCTGGGCAAGCACCGTAACCACCGAAGCACTGCTCCAGCCCCCAGAACACAGTGTTTGAGACCACTGATAAGAGGCATCAAACATTCCGTGTTGGGGAGGCAGTTAGGGAGTGGTGAGCTAGAGAGCCTATGCCTTTTCATTAGCGGGGTTCCATCCCATCATTTCCACGTGAACCGCAGGCCTGATTTTCCAAAAGAAGTCAGAAATTAGAATTTTTAAGGGATGGGGTGTGCTCCATTTTTAACACAGACAAATCTTTCCCTGCTTTGAAAAAGCACTGTGTGAGTCATTCTCTATCACTGCTGGTGGGTGTGTATACTGGGATGATCTCTAAGGATAGAAATTGGACATTAGCTATTAAAATTACAAGTGCAGGGCTGGAGCGGTGGCTCAGCGGTTTTGGTGCTTGCCTGGCAAGCACGAGGACCCGGGTTCAAACCCCAGCACCACGTACACAACCAAGTGTTGGAGCAACGAAGGCCATGTGAAAAACTAAATAAAGTTATTTCTCTCTTTCTCTGTCTCTCTCACTGTCCCTCTCTCTTTAAAAAAAAAAGGTGTTTGACCTCTTTAGTCATTAGAGAAATGCAAATCAAAACCACAATGATGTACTACTTCACACCACTAGGACGGCTATAATTAATAAAAAGAGGAAAATAACAAGTGTTGGTGAGGATGTTGAAAAACTGAAGCTCTTAGATTTTAGTGAGATTGCAAAATGAAGCAGCTGCTAAGGAAAATGGCTGGATAGTTCCTCAAAAAGTTAAACATATAATTATGATCTGACTCAATAATTCTACTCCTCAGTATGTACCCAGAACTGAAAACATATATCTCAGCAAAAGCTGTACACTAATCTCCTTATCAGCATTATTCAGGAAAGCCAAAAATTTAGCAATGTCCATCAGCTGATAAATGGATAAAAAATGGAAAATTATTCATCCAAGAAAGTAATGGAGTACCAAGGCACAATTCAACATGGATGAACCTTTAAAACATGATACTAAGTGAAAGAATCCAAATATAAATGATTCCTTTATACCAACTGTTCAGAAAAGGCAATTCCGTGGAGAAGCAAAGTTATTCTGTGGTTGCCCAGGACTAGGGTAAAAAAGGATGGGTGATTGGCAATGGGTTCTTTTTGGGATGATGAAAATGCTCTACAATTAGGCAGTAGCAATGTTTGCCCAACTCTGTGAACATACTACAAAATACACAGTCAAATGATGAATTTCAAGGCATGTGAATTACATAAAAAAGCTGTTATTTAAAAAAGTGAGGGATCTCTTTAGCGTGATCTTCAGGAAAAACTGTAAATGCTAAATTTTGTATACAAAAGAGAAGGTAAGTAAGAATTTGTATTTTTATTTCTTTTTTTTTTTCTAATGGAAACCTGGGGTGGGACCAAGATTTTCCATTGTAACAATCCTTTTAGAATTTTGAAACTCATGAATGCATTATTCAACAATTATTCTCTCTTTTTTAAAAGAGAGTGTGAGTGTGAGGGAGAATCAATTTTATTTATTTTTTTTCATCTAGTTTTTGTTTTACTGACAGTTGTGTATGTGGTGTTGAGGTTTGAACCCGAGTCCTCATGCATGTCAGGCTGCATCATTTTGCAATATCACCATAATATTTAAGAGCTTCAGTTTCTCAACATCCTCACCAACAGTTGTTATTTTCCTTTTATAAATTATAATTAATTATAAATATCCTAGTGGTGTGAAGTGGCACATCATTGTGGTTTTGATTTGCATTTCCCTAATGACAGGCAGTTAAACACCTTTTTCATGGGACTTATTAGCCATTTTTGTTTGGGAAAATGTCCATTCAACATCTGTTCAAAGCCATCTGTTCAATTACTCTACTGCTAAGTCACCTCTCCAGCCCTTATTCTCTTACAGAAGTGTTAAGTTGTGCCTAATGCAACTGAGAGAGCTCGGCGAGGCAAGGACTGAAGAATGTCCTTTAGGTGTGACTATAATTAGATAATTGGTGACTTCTCCAGGACAGAATCAGGGCCTAGTTGGGGTAGAAGCAAATTAGCTATAGTGGATCGAAAAGTGAATGGGGATCAGGGAGTTTTTGCCAGGGAGTGTTGACTTGTTTGCAATTTATATACCCATCCTAGATGAAATTTTTACTAAGTATTTAAAGGATATCAGTTTACTAATTTATTTTGGTCTTTTACTTTTTATCATTGGATCAGACAAACGTCCTGCTAGTCCCCTAGGGGGAAAATTTGTTTAATGCTTTCTGTTTCTGAATGCCCTCTGCTTACATTGAGGGGACACTGAAGGGCTTTGTACTGCACATATTTCAGAGTTCAGGAAGATTGTCTGCTTTATCATCTAATGGGAGGGAAGGCACCAGAGAAATATTGTCAGACCTTAGTGACAGAAAATGCCCATTTCCCATGAGTGTGATTTATTAATGCTCAATGCAAACCATATAAGATAATTTGGCTTTTATTAAGCTGTCAGGAAAACCAGAAATAAATTTACAGTTCAATCTTAACTCAGTAGACCCATATGATCATTACATGTCTAAATATTAAATATTTTTTTTTACCCTTGGGCTTCCTTAATACTTCTAAATATACTTTTCCTGATGTTGAATTTAAAAATGCAGGGCTGGAGCGGTGGCTCAGCAGTTTCGGAGTTTGCCCGGCATGCCCAAGTAGGAGAGTTCAAATCCCAGCATCACATACACAACGAAGTCTTGGAGCAATGAAAGCCATGTGAAAAACTAAATAAAAATTGATTCTCTCTCTCTCTCTCTGTCCCCTCTTAAAAAAAAATGCAATTATCTACTTTTCTATCTCAACGTACGGATTCTGACAAATCTCTTAAAATTCAGTGCAAAAACAAAAACAAAAAACTCCACAAAGACAAGTATGGAAAAGAAATAACATTTGTCAGTACTAGAAAAGGGAAGGGGCTTCTGAATGGGTTTCTTTTGGGGATGATGAAAATGTTTTTTTTTAAAAATATGACTGCAATACACAGGGGACTGGTGGTGTAGCTCAGTGGTAAAGGGCTCACCTGCACGCTCAAGGCCCTGGGTTTGATCCCCAGCACAGGGTATGGGGGCAGTAGCCAGGTGTGTTAACTCTTATAATTTTCTGTATGTACATTTGTGATATGTGGAACTTTCTGTACATACGCTTTAGTAAAATGAAAAAAAAAAGGTGGAGAAGGTGAGCAAATCCCTTTTGGTCTGGATCCACCTTTGGACCTTTAATTTGGAACCTAAGGATTAAGTAATCAATCTGGTACTTAACACTCGGTAGGGTTCCTTCCTTATCTCCCCCGCCTTCCATTCACTGTTCCAGAGTGGTGCGTCCCTCTACGGTTCTGCTCCACGCTTTTACAGAACCGCAGGGCCCTTCTATGTCACTTCACCTGGTGGAAACTCTGTCATCTTTGGAGTTCCAGCTCCCAACCCGCTTCTTCCTTACAATCCCGACTCTGAGGTCTCCGCTGAAAATCTTTCCTTCCAGCTATACAGCCTACTACGTCCACCTTTATCCGCAGGCCCTGAGATGCAGAGAGACGGAGCTTTGTCAATGAATGAACCACTGGAATCTGACTCCGCCGTTCCTAAACCGCTGTCATCACCAGATGGAGAAAAGCTCAATAGGAACCCGCAAGCAGACGCCCAGATTCTGAGGAAGCTGAGGGCGACCAGCTACCGGAAGTCAGTAGCGGCTTCAGGACGGACGCTCTAGAATCCCGGAGGACTAAGATCTCTGTGGTTGGACGAAACGGGTCACTTTCTCCTGAGGACAATTAATTCTCAAAACTCCCGGGACCAATAAAGTTGGGGCACAATGCCTTAGGCATGATGACTGGTAAGGCTAATGGGACCAAAAAGGATAGGGATTTCGGGAGCTGGTTGCCAAGGTAACAGCTCTAGGCTTCGCAACCCCTCCCAGAGGCTTGGCTATGCCCAGAGTTTGCAGGACAAGCTGTGATTGGCCGGAGGAGCGCGAGCCGATGGACGGGTGCGCGCGCGCACACGTGCAGGGGCGTTGCCCTCCATTCACTGGGTGCCTGAGGATCCCAGCGCGCATGCGTTGGAGGACGGCGAAGGGAGGAGAGTGCACCCCTGCGAAGAACCGATCACCCTTTGGGCGGCTCCCGCCGGCGAGCTGGACAGCGACGGGCGCGCGCGCGCGCGCGGGAGGGTGGAGGTGTGGCCTTGGCTGATGATCTCCGATTGGAAGCGGCAAACTGAAGGGGCGGGAACCTTCTCAGAGGCCTCTCAGCGATTGGCCAGAGGCTAGAAAGAGCGTGGTCCTGGGGGGCGGGGCCGGGGATTCTGGCGGGGCAGCGCGCGACGCTGGGGTGGTAGTGGCGGCTGTAGAACAAGTATGCGAACGGGGCTTGGCCACTCCCTCCGCTGAGGACGAGAGGCCAGCGAGTCCCGGGACCCCTAAAAGTCCTGAGGAGGCGTGAGGGTAAGGCGCCATTGGGTGAGTGTGGCCCTAAGGAAACCCGAGTGCCCCGCCCCTCCCTTTCTTCCTGGACCGTGCCGCACCCTCCCCCAACTCGGACCCCGAGCTGAGCTCTGGGCCCTGGGCCCCCACACCCCGTGCAGGATGCCTGCTACTTTCCAGCCACTCTTTTGCCCCCTTCGCCGCCCCGGTCGGTTAGGGAACTTGGAGATTCTCCGTTCCTGCTCCCCCGCCCACAGAGGGGAAACTGAGGCCCACGGGGAGCGGGCCCCTCCTCACCGGCGTCTCCTTACAGACACCATGGCCGAGCCCCTTAAGGAGGACGATGGCGAGGACGGCTCTGGGGAGCCCCCCGGGCCGGTGAAGTCGGAACCCGCCCATACCGCTGCCTCTGTTGCGGCCAAGAACCTAGCCCTGCTCAAAGCCCGCTCCTTCGATGTGACCTTTGACGTGGGGGACGAATACGAGATCATCGAGACCATAGGCAACGGGGCCTATGGGGTGGTGTCCTCTGCTCGCCGCCGCCTCACAGGTGAGCTTCCTGTACCTCTCGCAGATGTGGAAACTGATTCCCAGAAGTGGTGAGAAACCTGCCGGATCTCAGCCAGCCTGGAAGGAATGCCGGGCTGTGCATTCGTGTGCAACTCAGCACTTACTGACCAGGTGCCAGGATGCCAGTTAGGCACCCTTCTCAGGAACTCTGGCTTTGCCATATTTTCAGCCTATTTCTTCTTAGAAAAATGACAGCCCCCGCCCCCAGATGGAGAGCAAGTCCTTGGTGTCTAAAAAAAAAAGATATGTTCTAGACTCAGACACTAGCACAAGGGATTGGTGATGGGAATGGCGAGATCTGAGATGAAGAGAGAGTGTAGGGAGGAATAATGAGCCCAGGCATTATAGTCAAGACTGCCACCAACTAGTTGTGCAACCCCTCAAGTTCCTGGGCCAGGGTTTTTCATCTGTAACCTTGAGCTGTTAGTTCATCCCTTGTAAGGTAGTTGTGCAGGTAAAATTTGATAAAGTTCTTCACACAGTTCTTGGCACATAGTAGGTACTCAATATATGCTAGCTATTGTTGTTTGCATCCTAGAAGGTCGGTCTTGAAAGGGGCCTGCAGCTGCTCCAAGGTGCCCTCTGGTATCTGCCTTTTCCCTGCTCTCCAGGCCAACAGGTGGCCATTAAGAAGATCCCGAATGCTTTTGATGTGGTGACCAATGCCAAACGGACCCTCAGGGAACTGAAGATCCTCAAACACTTCAAACATGACAATATCATTGCCATCAAAGACATCTTGAGGCCCACTGTACCCTATGGAGAGTTCAAATCTGTGTAAGGAGTAGGATGGGAGAGGGAGGCATGGTTGGGACCGTTTCAGAAGGCAAGATTATACTGCTGAAGTTCTGGTAGGGCAGGCTAGAAAATTCCTGTGATTCCAGGACTAGTGTTCCTTTAGGGCATTTTGAGGGACAACGTTATTCTTCAAGAGTAATACAGATGTTACAGTTTTATAGAGTTTATATAGGATGGCAGATAGGATGTTCTTACTACCACTGCACTTTCCTACTCCCATAGCAGACATCACTAATTGATCACAGAATAATATTTCCTTATAGAAAATGAACAAGTCTTAACAATTTTTATCATAGTATTTCAAGTTTTGGATTTAGCTCCAAAACTAAACTTACTGGTCAGCCCTGGTATATTTGAAAACCATCCCCATAGGAAACCTATGGGGAAACTAGGTCTGGGGAGAAAAGTGATTTAGCCAAGTTCATGGAAAAGTAAGGAAACTAGAACCTGGTGTACTTCTTCCTTAACATACTGTCAGCCCTTTGGGGTCCCAGGGTAATGCTGTTATCTGTCTAGTCAGGAGGGTATGGTAAGGATGGGACTTGTCCCTGTGGTGTGGGTAGGCCAACCCACACCTCTTTTACCTTCTACCTTTCAGCTATGTGGTCCTGGACCTGATGGAGAGTGACCTACACCAGATCATCCACTCATCACAGCCACTCACACTGGAGCACGTGCGCTACTTTCTGTACCAGCTGCTGCGGGGCCTCAAGTACATGCACTCGGCTCAGGTCATCCACCGTGACCTCAAGCCATCTAATCTGTTGGTGAATGAGAACTGTGAGCTCAAGATTGGTGACTTTGGTATGGCCCGCGGCCTGTGTACCTCCCCCGCTGAGCACCAGTACTTCATGACTGAGTATGTGGCCACCCGCTGGTACCGTGCACCTGAGCTCATGCTGTCCCTGCATGAGTACACACAGGCTATTGACCTCTGGTCTGTGGGCTGCATCTTTGGTGAGATGCTGGCCCGGCGCCAGCTCTTCCCAGGCAAAAACTACGTGCACCAGCTCCAACTGATTATGATGGTGCTGGGTACTCCATCACCGACTGTGATTCAGGCTGTGGGGGCTGAAAGGGTGCGGGCCTACATCCAGAGCCTGCCACCACGTCAGCCTGTGCCATGGGAGACAGTGTACCCAGGCGCTGACCGCCAGGCTCTTTCTCTACTGGGCCGCATGCTGCGTTTTGAACCCAGTGCCCGCATCTCAGCGGCTGCTGCTCTTCGTCATCCTTTCCTGGCCAAGTACCATGACCCTGATGATGAACCTGATTGTGCCCCACCCTTTGACTTTGCCTTTGACCGGGAGGCCCTCACCCGGGAGCGCATTAAGGAGGCCATTGTGGCAGAGATTGAAGACTTCCATGCGCGAAGGGAAGGCATCCGCCAACAGATCCGCTTCCAGCCTTCCCTGCAGCCTGTGGCCAGCGAGTCTGGGTGTCCAGATGTTGAGATGCCCAGTCCCTGGGCTCCCAGTGGGGACTGTGCCATGGAGTCACCCCCACCAGCACCCCCACCATGCCCTGGCCCTGCACCTGACACCATTGATCTTACTCTGCAGCTACCCCCACCAGCCAGTGAGCCTGCCCCACCCAAGAGAGAGGGTGCCATCTCAGACAATACCAAGGCAGCCCTCAAAGCTGCCCTGCTCAAGTCCTTGCGGAGCCGGCTCAGAGGTGCTTTATGGGTACAGCAACTGACTGGGGAATGGGATGCTAAAGGGGAACTCTGGCTTGAACAGGGCTGCAGGCTTTTACCTTTCCTCTCTTCAACTTCCCTGCAGATGGCCCTAGTGTACCCCTGGAGGCTCCTGAGCCACGCAAGCCGGTGACAGCCCAGGAACGCCAGCGAGAGCGGGAGGAGAAGCGGCGAAGGCGGCAAGAGCGAGCCAAGGAGCGGGAAAAGCGGCGGCAAGAGCGAGAGCGGAAGGAGCGGGGGGCTGGGACCTCGGGGGGTCCCTCCACTGACCCCCTGGCTGGACTGGTGCTTAGTGACAATGATAGAAGTCTGCTGGAACGTTGGACTCGCATGGCTCAACCTCCTGCTCCAGCTCCAGCTCCAGCCCCAGTCCCAGCCCCAACCCCAACCCCAACCCCAACCCCAACCCTAGCCCCAGCCCCTGGCCCTGCCCCTACCCCTACCCCTGCCCCTGCTCCTACCCCAGCCCCAGCCCCGGCCCCAGCCCCAGCCTCAGTCTCAGCCTCAGTCTCAGCCTCAGTCTCAGTCTCAGTGCCTGCCCCAGTCCCAGCACCAACACGATCCCCAGCCCAGCCCACTAGTCCTCCCCCTGGCCCTGTTGTCCAGCCCACTGGTCCCCCTCCACAACCTACAGGTTCCACCACTGGTCCTGTACCCCAGCCACCCTGCCCACTCCCTGGCCCTGCTTCCCACCCTGGCCCTCTGGGTCCCATCCCTATCCCAGCTTCACTCCAGACTGCCACCTCCACTAGCCTCCTGGCCCCACAGTCACTTGTGCCACCCACGGGGTTGCCTGGCCCCAGCAATCCAGGAGTACTGCCTTACTTCCCATCTGGCCCACCACCTCCAGACCCTGGGGGTGCCCCTCAGCCTTCTACATCAGAATCACCGGATGTCAACTTGGTGACCCAGCAGCTGTCCAAGTCCCAGGTGAGAGGAGAGACCCAGAACTTGGGGAACCTGGATCTGGCCCCAGGGAAAAAGAGTTCAGGAAGTTGTCCTTGCTCTAAGAAAACTGAGCAACAAACGGTCTTGTGTCTCTGAACTTGTCTCTTTGCACATAGAAGGAACATAATGCCAATGAGGGTGTTAGGAGACAATAGATACTTCCTGGAAAGCGCCTGGTTTGGCAGTGGGCCCCAGCTGGCACTTGGTGATTACTGAGACTGATGTTATCACTCAGGGGTATCCAAGCAGGGAGGTCCACAGCATCAGGACAGGGATGCCCTGCAGACCTCAGTCTGCCCTTGCTAGTACCTGTTTGTAACCTGCCGTCATCCCCTGCAGGTGGAGGACCCCCTGCCCCCTGTGTTCTCAGGCACTCCAAAGGGCAGTGGGGCTGGCTATGGAGTTGGCTTTGACCTGGAAGAATTCTTAAACCAGTCTTTTGACATGGGCGTGGCTGATGGGCCACAGGATGGGTAAGATGGCTGGACCCAGCTTCTGGAATGGGGCTGTGGGGAGGGGCTCCTGTGGGATGGGGATGGGTGCAAAGCTGGCCTAGACTAGCAACACTTCTCCCTCTCCCTCTCCCATCCCTGCAGCCAGGCAGACTCTGCCTCACTCTCAGCTTCTCTACTTGCTGACTGGCTGGAGGGCCATGGCATGAACCCTGCTGACATAGAGTCCCTGCAGCGTGAAATCCAGATGGACTCCCCGATGCTTCTGGCTGACCTGCCTGACCTCCAGGAGCCCTGAGGCCCACAGCCTGTGCCTTCCTGCCAGGGTGGACCCTACTCTAGGGCCCATGGGAGCATTCCCAAGGGCTGCAGCCCTGGGCCTGGCAGTGAGGCTCTGCTTGGATTATTCTGTAGGTTCATCTCAGACGTACCCTTCAGCCTTAAGCAGCCACCTGAGCCACCACCGAGCCATGACAGGATTGGGAGACCCCTGCTCCACCCAGCAATCCTTTTCAGTATTGTATTTTTATTATTGTAATATTGTTACACAGTCTTTTTGACATCAAAATGAGGCCTGTGAAATACAAGGTTCCTTTTAATGCCTGACTCCAGATGTCATTTTTGGAGATGGGACAGTATACCACCAATAGGGGTATAAGGAGGAGCCAGGTGCCCCAGTTGGGGATCCGAGCAATATTTTTTTGTGCACAAAGCCAGTTTTTCAGGTCTGTCACTGAGCCCTGCATGCCCCAACCACTCATATCCCCACAGATTATTCTCTGTCCCCTCACATGGCCAAACCTCAATTCCCTGGGGCAGTTGGGGGAACCTCGTTTTCATGCCTACCTTTCCCGTGTCTGTTTCAGGGTGACCTGCAGTAGCTGTGGTTAATACTGTTTTGGCATTGAACTTTGGGGTCTGGGATAGGCAGGTGATAGAAGCAGAGTATGGTAGCGAGGTGGGGCTTGGGGGGCGGTCCATGGTGCTCACCAAAGGAGAGTAAGTTGGTGAAAGGGAGACCAAGAATGGGAGGTACTCTAAGAGTAGTGGGGCTGCTGGGGTGTGGCACTGATCATGCGTGAGGGCCCTGGCATATGCCTGTGGGTGGTCAGACTGTGCTTCTTGGTCTAGAGTAGTCCCAGACACAGAGGTCCACAGTAAGGAAGCTGGCTAAAGTGGGACACAGAAGTGCGCTCCTGGGAGGTGACTCCTGGCTCTGAGCTTTTGGGACAGAGTGGAGGCAGCTAAGTCTCATGGAGGCCAACCAGGTCCAGGCTGGGACGGCTGTGCCTCAGAAAAGGCCTGGGAACTGCTGGTCTTGTAGCTTCACGTGGGAGAGAGCTCCTAGGGACAGGCTTAGAAATGTTCACCTTAGGTATGTGATGGGAATCAGCTATGGCTCAGAGTTAAAAGGCCCCTGTGAGAAGTTGGTGCTAGGGAACAGCAGAAGCAACATAGTGGGGTCCTAGGACTTAGGCAGGCAGAGGAAGCATTCATGGTGACCTGGGGTGGCCAGCGGGAGGGATGGAGCCTGATGGGGCCAGCCCCTCAGGTCCTGCGGATTTTCATCTCGGTGCGCTTGAGGGAGTAGTAGAAGCCCTTCCACTGGGCCCAGTTAATGCCGTTGGCATAGGAGAGATGGGAACCACCCAGGTAGAAGCCGTTGAGGTTGGCAAAGTGGCAGCTGCGGAACCAGAAGGCTCCTGAGGACAGGGCTGCACAGTTCTGCACAAAGAGGTCCTGGTCCCGGTCAAAGGTGGAGAACTTCTGGCCGCTATGATAGGATAGGGAGTCACCTAGGAGAGGGGAGGATAGGGCTGCTGAGGCAGGGAGTGGAGCTCTTTGCTGGCAGGGAGAGGGTGACAGCAGCGAGGGACATTATGTGGCATGTTGTGGGACAGGGGCACCCTATCTGAGCCAGATGTTGGGTAGATGGGCCTCTGCAGCGAAGAGAAACAGCTGCTCCTCCACAGGGTTGTCTGGAGCAGGGCGCGAGCTTGCTGGAGTTGGTTTGCAGCCAGCTTCGGCTCTTCCAAGCCCAGGAGGCCTGAAGGAGGGGCCTGGAGTGGCCCAGCCCAGTCTCCACACCCCATAGCCCCTGCTAAAGCTGCTGGGAGGGGATACCTGCACCGCCATCCTCGAAGCCTGCCACATGGAGGGTGTAGCCATCCTCCTCTGCGCTGACTGCATTCGGGGAGATGGAGAAGTCAACATACTTGGCATAGGCCGTGTTGTTCTCGAAGTCCTCTAGGTCCACTCGCAGCTCATACTTCTGCTTCAGGGTCAGGAGGTGCAGGTTCTGCAGCCCTGCAGGGGGAGGTAAGCTGGCTCTTCAGCAAGGACCTGACTCTGGAGCACCCCCATCCCCCCAGGCCCATGGCTTACCCAGCCAGTACTCCCCATCTGCACGGCCAAAGCCCAACTTGTAGTCGTTCCAGCCCCGGAAGAAACTCACTGAGCCATTGAATCTCTTCTGGAAAACCTGGAGCCGAGAGGCCAGGGAGCGGGGATGATTGAGCATCCAGTGGGTAGGGACCCTGCCCCACCCTGCCTACCCAGGCATGGACCCTGTGATGCTGAGGCTAGTTTGTTAAAGGACTGAGTGAGAGTTGGAAAGGTTGCTAAAAAAAGGTGCACACTGCCACCAGGCTCCTCATGAGTGTCTGCAGTGTGCCAGCACTCACAGAAAAGAGGTTCGGGAGAGGTGTTCAGGGCTGGGGGATAGCTTAGTGCTTGCCTAATGCATGGGGTACATGGGTTCAATCCCCAGCATTCCCAAAAAATAAAGGGGGGGTGTTCTAGAGTTCAAGTGCCCGGCTGTGAGTCCTGGTAATCGCTGCGTGACCTGGGGCAAGTAACTTCGCTTTTGGGGGCTTTAGCTCCTCATCTAGAAAAGGTGCCCACCAGAATTATTGTGTCACATGCATTAGTGTATCTTAAGCGCTTAAAAACATAAGTGACAGGTACTCAGAAAGTGCCTTGGGTATCACCATCCCCATTGTAAGGATGGAGAAACTGAGGCTCAGAGTCACACAGCTGGGACCACACTTACCGTCCACTTGCCACCCTCGGTGGTCATGTCACAGAAGACAGGCACGGGCACACTGGGGCCTGAGGGGTAGATGAGGTACACACCGTCTGCCTGGTAGCCCTGGGCGTAGATGTCGTCACAGTCCAGGGGCTGCTGAAGGCAGGACTTCTCCAGAGCTGGGGATAAAAGTATGGGAAAGTGAGGTGAGGAGTAAAGGCCACCTCGGCATCCCACAGTTGGTCTCAGTCCCTGGGCCAAGGGACTCTTGTGGGAAATCGAGAGATTGTTTCATCCACCTGCCCCACTTTGGAGAGAAGGGAACAGCCTTGCAGAGCTGGGGCTCAGCCCCGCGACCTGGCTTTCAGAACAGCCTCTTTCAGTCCAGCCTGTTGGCCAGGGTGCCACATCTGTGAGTGAGGGGCTGCTTACCGTCTCCCCGGATCCCTGAGGCCTGGGGGGCGCAGGGAGGAGTGGAAAGCAGCAGCAGCAGCAGCAGCGGCGGCAGGACCAGGAGGGCCTGGTGGCAGGAAACAGTCACCTCAGCCCTGGCCCCAGCCCCAGATACTCCCTGTTCTCTTTGCATTTGCACCATTACACATGCCACCCCCTGTCCAGAACCCTTTCCTGTTCGTTGGTCCCTTTTTCTCTTCCCAAGCAACCCCACTTTCTGGGAGAGGCTCTGTACCCTTTTGAGCTTATGAGTTTCAAGAGAGTCCCCTATGCCTGCACAGTTGCCTCTCTGGCAAGTGACTTCTCCCCATGAATGGCCAGGTGGCTTTAGTCCCCTGATGCCATGCTCTCCCCACCCTGGTCCCAGTACCTTCATGCTGTCAGTTCAGCTCAGAGCGGCTGGGTGTCTGCGTCCCAGACTGCAGCTGCCTGGAGTTATGTGCTGGGCCCCTGGCCAGCCGCCCCAGCCGCAGCCCCGCCTCTCGAAGCTGAAAGCCATCCCCCTCCACACACGACCAGTGTCAGCTTACACTACCAGGGGCCAGGGGACCACCTGGGTCTCATTAGGCCTGTCGGCTGAGCACTGCAGACCAGACGGTCAACTCCCTGCTGGCTCTGGCTCTGACTGCTCCCTGGATCCCACTCCCGCCAGCCAACTGCCCGCTGGACCTGTGGGCCCCCTGGCACCCCCAGCCTACCCCACTTCCTGACAGGCCCCTCTGCAGACATCTGTTTATTGTCTCCCTCTCCTGTCCTGGGCTGTGTTTCATCAGCCATTCAGGGGGAGGGCTGAGAGGGGAGAGTGGGGGTGTAGGTGTGCCTGGGTTTAGGGGCCCACTCCCTGGGAGCAGAGGCTGGGGGACAGCTTCAGAGCTCCTGATGTGGGAGTCTGCCTGGGCTGGTGGGGGACAGGGGAGCAGGGGCCAGGCCGTCTCCTGGCAGGACTGGGACATTTCTGAGCCATGAGCACAAGTTTGCAGGCGGCCAAATACTCTGTCTGCACCAGCTTGAGCCAGGGCCCCTCTCCAGCCTGCTCCCCTGCTCTGGCCACTTGATCCCCCTCCTTCTCCTCCCATAGTTCCCTGGTCCATCTGGGCTGCCGTTGTTTCTCTTCACCCCACCCCCTCCTTTTTCCAAGCCCCTCACTTGGCCCCTACACCCTTCAACCTTGCCCCCAGGCCCCTTTCAACCAGTTTTCTGTCTCCTCTACCCTGAGAGCCTGCCTATTCTTTCTTTCTTGCCTTGGTCTTTTTCTGTCTGGCTCCAAACCATCCTAGTCTCCCTCCCTCACCAGGGCTGCTTATTGCTGCCCCTCTTCACAGATCTCCCTAGTTCCACTTTTTGTCCTCCTTCCATCCTCTGTACATCAGAGGCTGGTCTGTGTTCCCCTACTTAAGCCTCAGATCCCTGTAGCCTCAGACATGAGGCTAAATTTTTTACCTTGGAGTGGCAAGAAATGTCAAGTCTGGCTCTGGCCTGAAGTGAGCCTACCTTCAGGACTTCAGCACCTTATCCATCATTGCTTGTGACTCCTAAACTACAATTTGGCCTCACCCAACTCCTCACCATCAGGTCCCTATGCCTTTGCCTACACTGTTCCCTGATGCCCACCTATCTTCTTTTCCTGACCATGAGTAGCAGTGGGCAGTATCTGTGTTTCTCATATCTGCATGCTACGACCCCATCACAGAGCCTGGCACTGAGTAGGACTGATACTATATTCACTCAGAACAAGTGTCTTTTGAGCTTCTACTATGTGCTATGCTTTTTGCTGGCTGCTGGGGATACATTATCTGCCCCTGGTCAGTAGCAAACTCAGGCTTTGAACAGTGAATTGCAAGTGTAACGTGTGTTATAAAAGAAATTTAGTTGGGGCTGGTGCGGTGGCTCAGTGGTTAGGGCACTTGCCTGGGATGCGCAAGTATGCGAGTTCAAACCCCCGCACCACGTACAGAACGACGTGTCCAAGGAATGAAAGTCACATGCAAAACTAAATAAAAATTGCATCTCTCTTTTTCTCTCTCACTGTCCCCTCTAAAAAAAAAAAAAAGAAAAAGAAAATTAGTTGAATGGATGGACATATGACATTCAGAGCAAAGTGAGACAGCAGCTCTGGCTTAAGTCTCTTCTCTCTTTTTTTTTTAGAGAGAAGGACAGTAGAAAGACAGAATCAATTTTTATTGAGTTTTTCACACACATGGCCTTCGTTGCTCTGACAGTTGTGCACGTGGGTGCTGGGGTTTGAACTCGTGTCCTTGTGCGTGCTGGGCAAGGACCATAATGGCTGAGCCACTGCTGGAGCCCCGCTTCTCTCTACTCTTGAGTTGTAGATAAGCCCCTTAGAAGAGCCTCAGTCAGACTTCTTGTTTCTGTGATTGCTGGTTGGTAACAGATCCCTCTGTTTGTCATTGTGTCTTGTCCTGGGGGTTCTAGTGCCAGGCTTACTGTGTTCTAATCCAGGTTCTGCCACCTGTTAGGGGAGGCCTGGGACAAATTACCTGGCCTCTCTGTGCCTTGGTGTCCTCTCTGTAAAATGAGGGTAATAATGGTATCTATTTCACAGGGGTGTGGTAAGGATTATGTAACACACATCAAGTGCCAAGAACAGTACCCACAATTACTTGTCAAGAGGAAAAATCTTAAACTAATTAATCTCAACAGAGTTTATTTGAGCAATTAGAAATGAAACAGAACAAAGCAACACAAAACAAAAATGATTTGTGAATTAGACAGTCCTCGGAACCAAAGCATTTTCAAAGAACTCCCACCAATAATAACATGCTGTGACGGCATTTATAGGAAACAGAAGTGTGGGGTAGAGATAGCTTAATTGGTTACAGCTTACTTGGTTAATTGATTGCAGAGCCTCTTCTAATTAGCTAAAGCTCAGATACTGTGGTTAAACTCCATATTGATTTAGTCTGTGCAAGAGCTCAATTTGAATCAGTGGCTTCTCCCACACTTTATTTAACATACGATAGTAATTAGTAAATAAATAAATATCATCATCATCATAAACATCATATTGTTCTCATATGACTTAGTTGTCTTCAACAGGATTTTTATCCTTGTCTTTCTTCCCTTAGTTCTAAAGAGTAAGATCCTCATTTTTGTCTGGTTCATTCATTGTTTAGCCTCTCTTGTAGCTAGATGAGGGCACGCGTCTAAATTTTGGCCAATAAGATGCAAACTGAAGGGTTGAAAAGGTAGGCATCTAGTCCCTTTTCCTCCTCCCTCGGCCCCACAGTTTCGGCTGCCCCCTTGGACAGTGAAGAGGAGTCCTCATCAGGAGGATAGAGGAGTGATCAGGGAGGAATCCCTCCTGGATTTGTGGAGTGGGTCCAAGGCCAGTCTTGGATTGCCCTTCTCTTAGGCCTTTCCTATGTGAAAAAGAAAGAAACTTTTATGTAGTTTAAGCCTGCTTTTTTTTTCCCTTGTAACACACAAGTAAAGCTAATCCTAATCTCTTCTTTCAGCAAATGCCAGATAATTTTAGTACAAGGCTACAAAAAGGAAAATAATGAAGAATCAGTCACCAAAACATAAAATGTGACCAAAGTCAAGTTGCAGAGAGTTTTGGATTACAAGAAAGAAAAATGCAATGGGTGTGGGGAGGGGGAGGGAGAATGAACATGAGAATTACACTGAGTTATCAATCATATTCCACCTATTAAACTAGTGTTAAAAGTTTTTAATGGTGGGGTTGGGGATTTAGCTCAGTGGCGGAGCGCTTGCCTAGCACATGCAAGGCCCTGAGTTCGGTCCTCAGCCCTGAAAAAAAAAAAAAGAAGTTTTTAATGGTAACATAAGCACACATGGAAAAGAAGACCCTCCTTTGATTGAAATTAGTTTAGCTCTTTTGGGAAAGAAATTTGGCAGTGCACAGTAAGAGCCAGTCACCCTTCTCTGAAGATACTGTTTGCAGGAGCACACTTGAGCATATTGAAAAGGTCACATGCATAGTGAGCAGACCTTACTTGCTGCTGCTCCGCTTGGCAGACCTCCCACGTTTGGGGGGCGACCCTCCTAATTAAAATGCTGGTGCTCACTTCCCCAGGGGTCCATGTAGTTCCACAGAAGGTACATGACCTCGGTATAGCCAAAGAAGCGCTCTGACCTGGGCTTCATTTTGAGTGATAATGATTTGAGAAGCAGGAGCAGAAAAAAATCTATTCTTGGGGTCTAGGTCTATTCAGGGCCTCTGGCTGATTGGTGGTTTTTTTTTGCAAGTGTAATGCTAAGATCCTGGCTTGGGACTTAGACTGCAAAACCCGGCCTGAGCTTGGTTCTTAGTTTCATTGTTATTATTCTTATTTTATGTCTATGAAAGACTCCAACTCATATGCATCAATTTTTTTGTTGTTATTTTGGCTTTTGGTGCTGGGGATTGGACTCAGTCTCAAGCATGCTAAGCATGTGCTTTACCACTGAGCTACACTACCAGCCCCATGAAGATATTTTATGTGTCAGGTTTATGTTTGTGTCAGGTTTAAATCAGAATTCTTTCGTTGCCAGCAGCTGATGCCAACTCTGCCTTTGCTGGGAGGCTTCAGTGGGAGTTTGGATTGGGGCTTGGTAGGAGCTCTGGGAAGCAGACCATCCGTGGTGAGGCAGTGTTGGGGTGATGCCGCTCTGTGGACAGGCCTGTAGCTTTGTCAGCCTGCCAGATTCCAGGAGTGGGAAAGCACCCATCTCCTCGGCCTGGTTTGGGTTGTTTTGTTCACACCTTGACTAGGGATGCACTCAGACAGCTTTCATTTGCCTCTCCGTCTTTCTCCATCCTGTCTGTTCCATTGTTATTATCATATCACCCTCTGGCTTCTGATTGGGTCCAACCAATGAGAAGCCCCAGTAAGATTTGGAGGGAGGGAGGGGAGTGAAGTTGATATATTCATTCTCCTCTGTTTAGGTCCCTGCAAGTTTGATATTCCTCAGCTAAAGGTCTCAGGTCCTCATGAGTGACCTCTTAACACAGTCCCCAGACCCAAAGTGGTCAACTGCTTCCTTCTTTGGCCCCTTTGAGACAGTTTTAGGAGAGATAGTAAAATCTAGGTGGTCAGGACCATGGGCTCCATTCAACCACACCTAGAAGCTGGCCAGTAGAGAGCCATTAACGGGCATGCTCAGGGCCTTCATATGCAAATGACCATGAGGCTCAGGTGTGGGAGCAACTCCTTTGTCCCAGAGTGGGGAAAACTAAGAAGTGAGGATGGACACAGATGGGAACTTGGAAAGAATTGCTATCTGTTTTGCATAGATTTTAACCAATGACTTTTGTGCTGAGTTTCGATGCCTGTTTTGCACAGATTTCAACCAATGATGTAGATGCATTTCTCAATGCCTGCTTTGCGTGAATGTTAATTATGCTCACACCCCAAATCAATATAACCCCTGGCCTGACCTCCATTAGAGGGTGTCCTGCTTCCAGGTGCCCCTCCGCCTTGCGGAGTCTCTGCTCTCCTTCCTCAAATAAATCCTACTCCTTTTACTCCTCCTTCCGTGGTTGTCCATGGATTTTATTCTTCCAATTCGTGGGACAAGAACCCAGAAGATTGTCGCTGAATTCCCTGGGTGAATTTCCACCATCCAGAGCTGCAACACCCAGCTTTTAGCTGGAGAGCTGCTAACACTATTTCGACATCAGAAACCTGCAGCCAGCCCAAATTCCCAGGTTTAGCTGGAGAGCTGCAAACACGAGAAGCGGGCTATTTTGGCTGCTGGAATCTATAGATGGCCCAGACTCCTTTTACCGATGGGATCAGAGAATCCAGCCTCGTCTCAAAAACCCCGCAAATCACCTTCAGGTCTATGGGTGGTGACAGCTTTGGTATTACTAGGCTGGAGAGAAGGGACCATCTCCTGTTGTGTTAGTCTGCTTTTTTGTCACTATGACCAAAATACCTAACCAGAACAACTTGAAAGAAGAAAAGCTTATTTTGGGCTCATGATTTCAGAGGTTCAGGCCTTGTTTGGCTGACTCCACGTTTCTGGGCCCGAGGTGATGCACTGCATCGTGATGAAAGGGTGTGGCTGAGGAAAGCAGCTCAGAACCTGGAGGCGGGAAGTGAAGAGAGAGGAAGCACCATGGGGGCAAGGTATAATCCCCAAGGGCAGGTCTCCAGGGAACCACCTCCTCTAGCTACCCCCCATGTACCTATAGTTACCACCCAATCAGTTCTTTCAAATTATTAATCCATCAAATGGAACAAGCCACTGATTAGATCACAGCTTGCATAATCTAATCTTTTCACCTTCTGCATTAACACAGGAACTTTTGGGGAACACCTCATATTCAAACCATAGCACCTGTGCTATATTAAATTTCTGTCGCTGTGACAAAACACCGGAAATATGTCAGTTCACAGGACAGAAGGTTTATTTTGGTTCACAGTTTCAAAGGTCTATGGTCACTTGCCCCCATTGCTCTGGGCACTGTGGCAAGGGCAAGACAGTACATCATGAAGGAGGCACTTGATGGAGAAAACCTGTTTACCTCATGGCAACCCGGAAGCAAAGAGAGAGAGACAGGAAGGCAATATCCCCTCCGAGGGCACATCCCCAGTGACCTAACTTTCTTCTACCAGGCCCCCTCTCCTAAGGGTTCTGGCCCTCCCCATAGTGCCCGGGACTGGTGGCCAAGTCTTTAACACATAGGCCTTTGGGGACATTCCAGATCGAAACTATAGGCCGTTTAATTGTCCTTTTATTAGATACTGCTCAAATCGTCCTGATTTGACTGCTATCTGATAAGACTTGAACTGATCCAGGGAGAGGGGTCCCCCTGATAGCATACACGTTCTGATACAGAAAATTACTGTGAGATTGGGAGGGGAAGTAGATGTACAAAAAGGACTCCAGAAACTACTCTCAATAATATTTGTTATGTCATTTTTTTTTAAAGAGAGAGGAACGGTGAGAGAGAAATAATTTTATTTAGTTTTTTCATGAGGCTTTCGTTGTTGCTCTGAGACTTTCTTCTGTGTGTGGTGCTGGGGTTTGAACTCGAGTACTCGCCATAACCGCTGAGCCACCGCTCCAGCCCTTGTTATGTCATTTATATTGTAATAATGTCAAACCCAGATGGCTAAGTAAATTCTGATGGCCCCTGCACTTCCTGCTGTTTTGGTAGGCCACCTGCTCAAGTCGGATGGCTCCTGTCCCTGCATTAAGCCTGTGCTGGTTGTTTGGTGCCTTCCTTGATTCACTCTCCACTCTGCTGGGGAGCTGCCCTGTGTGGAGTGCATCCCTGGGTTCACATGGCCCCTGGTTTCAGCTGGATGTGGCTACTGGGAGGTACTGGCAGGGAATGTGAAAAAAGAGGGGTTGGGGTGTTTCTCCTTGGCTCCTGCCCCATTAAGCACTGCATTTTGGCCAATAGCTCTCCCCTGCTCCACACCCATACCACCTCCTGAGTATAGTTCTGCCATAACCCCCTTTATTGGCTCTAGTAGATCCTGTGTCCTCCGCTGCTCCCTCCAGCCTGGCATGGTCATGGTCTCACTTCTGCTAGTCTCAGAATGCCTCAATATCCTGTGTTGGTTTTTTACTTTTATTTTTATTTTTTGATGCCTGAGTCAATAGTGCATTCGTTACATTTTCTTTAAAGACAAAATAAAAGAGCTGAGTTCATCTCCCGTTTTCTGCAGGGACCCTGACTGACACAAGATCTCACTTTGATTTATTCCAAAGCGCAGCAACCGGTGGAATGGAACTTTTCTGTTGTCTCAAACAACAGCTAAGAACAGCCCCCCACGTCAGCAGCTGCCGACAGCTCCCTATAGGTCTTGCTCGTAGGCAGCCAAACTGCTTCTTTGATGATCAGCTCACATCTACCCTGAGTAGGGAAGACTGAGAAGGGGAGTTTTTGAAGGAAATTCATCCCAGCAGAGAGCGCTTGGGGAGGGTAGAGGGAGTGTCCCTCCAACCTAGGCCAAACAAGGGGGCTCCAAGAAAGATGGGAACTGAGCTGCCCAAACCCAACCCCCCTCCCCCAGGAGGCTGCAGCTGAAGCAGAATAAGAGGCCGTTTGAAAGACTGAGGCATGAATTCTGGGGCTGCCTGAGTGGAGGGATGAGGGAAGGCAGAGCAGGGGCCTGCACGGTCACTGTTTTGGCAGGACAAGGATGTGGCATCCCTTCGGGCCTAGTGGGTGCTGTGGAATATCAGCCCAGGTTGGATTTGGGCCCATTCTTGTGACCTCATTTTACCTTAATTGCCTCTTTTCGAGTCCTATCTCCAAATATAGTATCATTCTGTGGTCCTGGGGCTTAGTACTTCAATGTGAATTTGGAGGGCATCAATTCAGCTCGCAATAAGTAATTTCCACGCATCAGGCACTTTTTAACCTCTGTCTAGGTGACAGTGAATAAAATAGACGGAATTTTCGGCCCTTCTAGAGCTAGAAAGGAAACACAAATAAAAACAAGTCATGTGAAATTAAGTACCGAGAAAATTAAAACAGGGATTTACAGTTTGAAGTACGGCAGCTGGAGAGGCCCATAGCAAGGAGATAGTAATGGTCAATTCTGGGTCCAAGGAAATGCATAGAATTTTTGTGGTGGGGAATATGCTGTATGCCCTAGGTTTTCCCGCCTCTAAATTGGTGGAAGTTAAGGGGGATTTGGTGTCTCTTCTCACATTTAAAAAAAAAATTTTTTTAATAGGGGAAGTTCAGCTGGTGGAGCTCAGGGTGTTGGCCAGAGAAGAGTCAGGTTGGAGATGGTGAGATTGTGGAATGCCAGGCTAAAACATTTGAACTTGATCCTGAAGGCCTTTGGGATGGGGTATTTGAGATATATTATTTAGATGAGTACTGGGGGAAAACAGATGAAAGGTGTTTCTTAAAATAATCAAATGAGGGTCTGGAGTGGTGGCTCAGCAGTTACAGCGCTTGCCTGGCATGTGCGAGTCCACAGGTTCAAATCCCAGCACCATGTACACAATTAAGTGTCAGAGCAATGAGAGCCGTGTGAAAAACTCAATAAAAATTGATTCTCTCTGTCTCTGTCTGTCTCTCTCTCTCTCTCTGTCCTTCTCGCTTAAAAAAAAAATCAGATGAATACATGAGTGCTCAAAGCCCCTGTTTTGGAAAGCAGTAGCGCCTAGACCTTGTGTCCTACAAACCTTGGATTGGGTATTGTCCCTTTCATTGTGCTGACCACTTAGTGGAAACTGAGGCAAAATCTTCCAAAGTGACTATACCATTTCGTAAATGTCCCCGTTGCTCCAGCATTGGGTAGTATCGTTATCTTTTTATGTTAGCCATTCTCACAGGTATGTAGTGTTATCTCATTGTAATTGTGGGAATTCATCCCTAATGGCTAATGACGTGGAGCGTTTTATTTGCCGTCTGTGTATCTTCAGTGAAATGTCTGTTCATGTCTTTTGTTCACATTCTAATGGCATTGGTTGCTTTCTTCCGGAATCTATTTATTTATTTATTTTTAAAGAGAGTGAGTTGGAGATGAGAGAGAGAGAGAGAGGATCAATTTTTTAAATTGATTTTTTTCATCTGGCTTTCTGTTTCTCCGACACTCAGTTGTGTACGTGGTGCTGGGGTTTGAACCCGGGTCCTCACGCACGCCAGGCAAGTGCTACGACTGGAATTTATTTTTGATACTAATCCTTTGTCAAAAACATGGTTTTCAAATAATTTCTCCCACTCTGTGGCTTGTCTTTTCACCTTCATAACAGAATCAATCTTTCATACGGCAAACATATTGTTTTGATTAAATCTAATTTATGAATTTTTCTTTTTGCAGATTCTGCTTTTGGTATAATGTCTAATAACTTTTTTCCTCATCCTGGATCCTGAAGATTTCTATTTTTCCCTAAAAGTTTTATAAATAATTAATAAATCCTACATATTGTACTTAGATTAGTGGTACATTTTGAATTAGTTTTGTTATAAGGTGGGAAATTTAAACCAATGTTTTGTAGGTTTCTTTGAACTTTTTACATAGAAAATTATGTCATCTGCAAGTAGGATAGGTTTATCTCATCCTTTCCTATTTATACGGCTTTTATTTCCTTTTCTTGACTTATTGCACTGGCTAGCACTTCCAATCCTATGTCAAATAAAAGTGGTGAGGGCAGATATTCTTGCCTAGTTTCTGATCTTAGTGGAAAGGCATCTATCTAGTCTTTCATTGAGCTTTTTATTTTGATAGTCATTTAGTTTTTTTTAAAGAGTCAGGGAGGGAGAGAGAGAAAGACGGAGTCAATTTTATTTAGTTTTTCATTTGGCTTTCGTTGCTCAGACACTTCGTTGTATACATGGTGCTGGGGTTGAACCCAAGTTCCTATGCAAGTGCCTAAACTGCTGAGCCACCACTCCAGCCTCTTCATTTAGAATTTTGGTATTTTTTAGTTTTAAAACTTCCATTTGGTTCTTCTTTATAGCTTTTGTATTTTTTTTTTCCTGAGGCTTTCTATAGTTCTATATTTTCATTTGTTTCAAGTGTGTTTGCCGTTGCTCACTGAAGCATCTTTTTCATGGGTGCTTTAAAATCTTTTCTGATAATTCTGCTGATGATTCTAACATCTGTCCTCTCAGTATTGGCATCTATTGATTGTCCTTTATTATTATTCAGTTTGAGATCAACCTGGTTTCAGTTTATTAAGTGTATTTTTGATTGAAAGCTGGGCATTTTATGTTATGTTGGGAAATACTGGATCTTCTTTAAACCTGTTTTAGTTGTTTTCCTCTGACAGGGGGAGGGGTGGTGTTGCCTCATTGCTGCCAGAGGAAGGCAAACATTCATGTTCCTCATTCTGCTTACCTTTTTTTTTTTTTTTTTTTTTTTTTTTTTTTTAAAGAGAGGGACAGTGAGAGAGGAGAGGCAGAGAGAACCAATTTTTATTGAGTTTTTCACATGGCTTTCATTGCTCTGACACTTAGTTGTGTATGTGGGTGCTGGGGTTTGAACCTGTGCACTCATGCATGCCAGGCAAGCGCCGTAACCGTTGAGCCACTGCTCCAGCCTCCCCCATTCTGCTTACTTTGATACTCAGTGGGGTGGGGGCTCCCTGTTACTGCTGGGTGGCATGTGAATTTCAGCTCCCCACAGTCTCCACTAACACTGTAGGTGGAAGGAGCATTTGTCATTTCTGGAATGAAAGTCTCTATTCCCTACTTGGCTTCTTCTGATAGTATCCAGGTGGGGGTGTTGGGACCTCTTGTTCCTTACTGCCTGCTGAAGGGGAGATGTGGCACTCCGCTCAGCTGTGGTGTGGATGGGGAGGGGCTGCAGTCTTTCTTGTGGTGTTTGGCTGGGATAGGGTGTTTGTTGTCAAAGAGCTTTTTTGCTTATTAGGCCATACTTTCTGTGACTACAGAGCTACAGAAAGCTTTTTTCTTTCTTTCTTTCTTTTCCTTTTTCTTTCTCTCTCTCTTTCTTTCTTTTTCTTTCTCTTTCTTTTCCCCCTGTCTATGCCCATTGGTACGGGTTGTCTGACTTCTTTAGTACCTGGCCTGGGATAACGAGACAAAAAGAAAGCTTAAGGAAGTCTGCAACATGTCCATCTTTGCGTCCTATGGTCCCTGACCTCTCTGTCTTCTTGGGTTTGTCTACTAGATGAGATCCAGGGGTTTTAGTTATACTTAACACAAGGAATAGCATAAATACACCTACTGCATCTTCATGCAAGTAGAATTCTCTTTAGAAATTGTAATGAGGTATAACTTAAAAACATAGATCACTTTTTCCATATGTGAGTTCCTGGGAGCCACCACAGAGAGAAGACTTTCCTGGCACCCCAGCAGGCTCCCTTTTCCTGGGAGGGACACATTATCATGTGCATCTTTAAAAACGTCCATCTGGCTGCCATGGATTGGTGAGAGGCAGAGGAGGGAGAAGCAGGCAGGGATTCTCAGGGACTGGTTGTTCCTGTGGTGTATGGGTGGCCTGGGCTCCATGGGATCGCTTCCAAGTCTTCTCAGGCCTCGTTGATGGAACATGATCCTCCTCAATGGTTTGGCACATCAACCAGAATCAAGCAGGCCAGTGCCTTCTGACCCAGGTGGAGAAGCCCTGCTTTGTCTGCTTTGAGGCTCATGGTCAGGAAGGAACTTCTAGCCTCTGGACCTCTATGGTCAGCTGTGCTGTTCCTGTTGCCTAACCTCACTTCAGAGTGACTCCACATTCATTGGTCAACAAATGTGCCATGTGACATCACCAAGGGCATGGTTGCTATTGCTGCTTTACTTTGCCCCTGTGGACTGTAGGGTTGTAAAGGGGGAGAGCTATTGGCTGAATTAGAGACAGGAAGGAAAAACACTGGGGGTGAAGCGGGGGC
Organism: Aplodontia rufa; assembly: GCA_004027875.1. NCBI lineage: Eukaryota > Metazoa > Chordata > Mammalia > Rodentia > Aplodontiidae > Aplodontia > Aplodontia rufa. Next base: position 55,746 of record PVKS010006501.1, read on the forward strand.
GGGGGTGGAGGGAGAGAGAGAGAGAACACACGAGGCCATCCGGGCTTCACTTGGATAACCTCAGGTTTCCTCATCTGTAAAATGGGGCCAATATTTCCATCTTTGGAAGAATGGGGGGAGGATTAAAGATTCAGTCATATGAAGGACTTAACATAAAACAGGAGCCCTGCAAATACATGATGGTCATTATCAATGTAATAACCTAATGGAAGATGCTTCTTTGTCTGCTGGGAATCTGTCCTTAGGCGTACTCCCTAAGACCCTGCTTCTATAGGACTTTCTGGGGTTTTCCTTTAACAAAGGGATGTCTGAGAACCAAGGCAGGGCCTGGTGCCTGGGGCCATCTGGGCACTAGAAGGCAAGTGGCCTAGAAACAGCTATCACGTATTGAGCACCTACTATATACTAGGCTTTCTGCCATGTCACTGCATGTGGGTAATCATATCTTCAATTTTACTGCTGGGGGAAGTGGATTGAGGAAAGGAAACAACTTGGCTCTGGTAAATGTGTTGAACTAGTATTTGAACCAAAGCTCTTTGATGCCAAAGCCTGGGTGCTGCTTAGTGTCCAACACATCTCGTTGGTCTGGTCTGCATTGAAGGAGGGTGCGGGCCAGCTGGCCAATGGAGGGCCATACTCAGAGGCCTGGACTGCAGCCAGCTCCCTGGCTGGAGACATTCTGGCTATCTGCCCATTAGGCCAGCTGCATGGAGCTGCCTCTCACTTCGGAGGGGTCTAGGGGATCTGGGGCCAGGTGGGCAGAATGTACATGTGTTGGTAGCCAAGAGGGAGGTGCTGGGGGCATAGGGAATATTTGCACCCCAGGGGCCAGCGGGCCATGTTTCTTAACTTCCTGACACGTGGGTGTCAGATCCAGGGTCATGGTGGACAATGTGGGAGTTGGAATGGGGGTGGTTTTGAGGAGGGGCAGGGTCTGGAACCACATCTCAATTCTGATTTGGAAAATGGTAGGTAACGTGTGATATTGGGTTGACTGACAGCAGCCAGGGATACCCTCCCTAACCCTGGCCATCAGCCAGTGAAAAATCCAAAGTGTATAAGGTTGCATCTAGCCCCACCATTTTCACCTTCTTCTTCTTTCCCTGCTGTTCCCAGCATCAGCTAGAGCCCCTTAGCTTGTATGTCCTGCTTCCTCCCTGCTTCAGAGTTCCACCTTCCTGTCCCTGCTTCCTGCCCCCCAATGCTGCCATCCCCCATTCCCTGGGCTTTGTAACTCTGAAGGTAGGCAGCCCATATTTGAATTTTGTCTTCCCTACTGTTTGGGATACATTTGACAAATGCTTATAGGACCACCCCAGACTTGACCATTTTACCTGTTGAAACTTCAATGTAAGAAACTCAGACTGCTCTGAGTGTGGGAAGTCATTTAAACTCTCCAAGTCTCAGTTTCATCATCTGTAAAATGTACATAGTGAGGGTGATAGGGTAAATCTGCTTCAGGGGGTTGGGAGGTGGCTCCAGTCTCCAGGTACCTCCTGCCCTTCCTCCCACACCCTGGTACACTGGTCCCAGTGTCGTTCCTTACCATCTGATCTCTCTTCCATGCCAATTGCTAGAGCAAGAATCCAAAAACCCTACTACAATTCTGCTTTTGGGCTTATCCGCCCCTGCCCCACTCCACAATTTTTTTAAGTGACAGTGTCTAGCTTTCTCAGCCTCCAGGGCCTTTTTGTTCCCTGATATGTTTTCAAGCTCCTCCCATCCTCATTCACGTGCTAATTATCCACTTAAGGCCTGCTGTAGGTTGAATTGTACCAATCCCCAAAATTAATATTTGAAGTTTTATTTTCTAGTACACATGGAGGAAGGGTCACAGGAGGAAGGGCCATCTCCAGGCGGCAGAGAGAAGCCTCAAAAGAAACCAATTCTGTGTCACCTTGATCTTGGACTTCTGGTCTCCAGAACTGTGAGGAAGTAAATTTGTTGTTTAAGCCAGTCTGTGATACTTGGTCGTGCAGCCTTAGCAGACTCCTATGGGACCTATTATAGGTCATTAACCAAGGGTCTCAAATTTAGACCTGCGTTACCAGATGAATTTTTTTATTCTTTAAGACGTCCGTTGTAAACTTAAAAAAATCCGTTTGGGCTTCTGTAACCTTGTTTTGGCACTCCTTCATTTATTAATATTCTAGAAGCCTTTCAGACTGAAAGTGTCCAAGGCCTTCCTCTGTCTGGAGTCCCTGTTGTCCTCTTTCTGTCTGCCTGCTTCTTCTCTGGAGTTCCACTATGGACACTGCTCCTTGTGGGGCCTTTCCTTATTACCGCATGCATGGTGGAGCTCCCTGGTGTTGTGGTCAGCTCTGTGGGTGGGGGCTGCCAGAATGAGCCCCTGAGGCCTAGGCTGTCGGCTTCAGGCAAGGGGCCAGTGGCCCGCGTTCAACAAGATGTCCATGGATTCTTCTTGTGTGTGAGAATCAGTAACCGCCCCTCCCTTCTAATCAGGAATAGACTCAATCTAATGGACAGGCCTCTAGGTGTCCACCAATCAACAACAGTGCTGCCTGAATAACCATAAGTTTATGTTGTCTGTTCAATCATAACATATTTATTTATAGCCTGATATTTAGGAGGCTTTAATTCTTTCCTTCTAATTAAAACAGGAACAACTTCTGTTTTTGGTAACATAGCAGTTAGAAAACCTCAAAACTCCAAAACAAATTAGAAATGCTAAATAAAATAGAATTATCTTTCAACATTCATAGCTGAAATCAGCAAAGATCAATATGCATGGTAATGTTGTGTGTTAGTGAGAATATCCCTAAATTATACCCACCCAGGTGGAAAATGGTATAAGAAAAAGAATATTTATATAGTACTGTTCACTGTTGGGAAATGTTAGCAATAAGCCAGATATCTGTCACTTAGAGGACTGACTGGAGGACTTCGTCCAAAGGTACCTCATGCCAAGTAGCTGATCCAAAGAGCAAGGAGTGTCCTCCAGTCTGGGGGTGGTGAGCATTCAGTCACTGTTCAAGAACACTGTCTTAGTCAGCTTTGCAGCACTGTGACAAAATACCTGAGAATAACAAAGGAAGAAAGGCTTATTTGGGCTCACAGTTGCAGAGGTCCATGGTCACTTGGCTTTGCTGAGTCCGGGCCTGTAGTGAGACAGCACACCATGGCCGGAGGGCATGGCAGAGAAAATCTGCTCACCTCATGGTGGCTGGGAAGCAGAGAGAGAGGGGTCCAGGGATAAAATAAGCCCTTCAAAGACATGACCCCAGTGGCCCACCTCTTAACTATACTCTGCCTCTTAAAATTTTGACCATTTTTCAATGGTGTCATCAGTTGGGGACCAAGTAAACCTTCAACACATGACTCTTTGGGGGCCATTGCAGATCCTAACTAAAATAACCCCAAATCTAGTCATATGCAGCTCTGCATGTGCGATCCCTACTGTTATGACAGTAACATCCACAATCTGCCATTTGTGCTCCCACAATCTGTTTTCTTCTGGCTACAACCTCAGGCCCCCAGCCCTGCCTCTGCTCTTCCCTCTGCTTTGCCTGGAACGGGAGACACACCTGCACTGAACTTGCTCTGGTGACTCGCTGCCAGGCCTTGCCCATGCTGTTCCCTGTGCCTAGAATCCCACCCCTGCACCTTTCTCCCAGTTAACTACCCAGCATCCTGCAGGGCTGCGCCTCAGTGATTCCCATGTCTGGGTGAAGAGTTCTTTTTGGGCTCCCACAGTTCCCTGGACTTCCTCTCGACCAGCCTGGGTCCCACTGAGGGGCAGCTGTCTGCTTTCTCATTCACATGTAGCCTTTGAGTTCCTGTGGTAGGGACCTGTCAAAAGATGCAAATCCAACATACTTAATGTCTAAATTAGCTTTGATTTGCAATTTTAAAATTGAGCAACACCTCATTCTTATGGGATGAGGGTTTCATTGACCTGAGCAGAAGAGATTGGCTTTATGGGCACAAAAGGGTTGAGGAACAGAGAAATGGAACAAAAAAGTGGGTTGATTATTTCAAATTCAATTTCTTTTTAATGGTTGCAGCAGAGGGGATGGCCTTATCATGGGTGCTAAAATTGGCTCATTTGGAGATTTGGTATTATCTGACTCTTCTGATATCTTGAAAGGTCGGATAAATCCCTGTTTCAGCTTAGTGGTGTGGACTTCAGCATGAGAAACTCCATTTTGCTTTGGTCTGTTACAGGAGCTCAGTTCCAGGCAATGGCTTCCTCTAAATTTCATTTAGCAGATCACATCTTATTTATTGTAGCTCCCTGTGTTAGTCAGCCCTTCATCACTGTGACCAAAATAACTGATCAGAAATAGAGGAGGAAACGTTTACTTTTGGCTCATGGTTTCAGAAGTCTCAGTCCATCGTCAGACGACTCCATAGTTCTGGGCCTTAGGTGAGGCAGAGCGTCGTGTCAGAAGGGCCTGGTGGAAAAGCTGTTCAATTCCTGGCAGCCAGGAAGCAGAGAGGGAGGAGTCAGGACAAAATGTAACCTGGGGTAGGCCCCGGTGAGGCAGAGTAAGTTAGGCAGTCAGTGTAGGCAGAACAATGTGGGTTGATAAGGAGAAAATCAACCGATGGTCATCTTTCCTGAGAAGGCAAAGACATCTCCCAATGCTAATGAGGGTCTGACAAGATAGGCCCAGATGCAGACACTCCCTGCTGCTAAGGAAGGAACCACATTCCTTCTATTGGCGCCCAAGGCATGGACCAAAGACTGGACCAGAATTCCCCGTGCCTATGCCTAGGTACAGGAGCAGGAAAGCAGTGACCAATCGAGGAGAGGATGTCATATAAAAAGGGCAAACCTCACTGCCCTGTGGGCTCTGTCCCCTTCCCCCACTCTGGGGGAAGTCTGCTCTTTTCCCTATGCTTTACTTTCTATAAAATAAAATTCGTCTACTACGCTTGCCTCGGTGTCTCTCGGTTTAATTCTTCTACTCTGAGAGGACACGAACCCGACATCCAATCACTGGCATCACAGGGACCCACCTCCTCCAGCTACAGTTAACCATCCAACGCAGTAGGCCTTTCAAATTATTAACCCATAAAATGGATTAATCCACTGACGAGGTCCCAGATCTCATAATGGAATCATTTCACCTCTGAGTACACCTGTCTTAATACAGGAGCTTTTGGGGAACACTTCATATTCAAATCATAACATCCCTGTATCTAGCGCCATCCTTGATATATATAAAGGCATTTTATAAGTGAAGAACAAAGGGGAGGAGAGAGAAGAGCCTCAAAGGTCACCTGTAGGAAGTCTGAGCAACTGCGTCTGGGGGATGGGTCTCCTGTAGGCAGGCAGGGAATGTCGAGGCTGAAAAAGGTGTGCAGGTGGGATTTCAGCACACAGTGAACCAGGGAGGAGGGGACAGAACAGGCCTAGGACTCAGTGTGCCTGATTTCTCTTTCCAGGGTTGTGACTGGAAGGTTTGCTTAGCTCTCTGAACCTCAGTTTCCTCATTGGAAAAACAGGAATTCTAGTCACTGCTATGTGGAAATTGATAAGATCATAGCTCCCATGATAATACACTGTGAAAGATAAATTGCTACACAAATGTTAGATCACCCTATGTTATTATTATTAATAGTTATTTTAGGAAGTTCAAGGTCAGATTGGTGGTGGGGAACTTTGAAAGTGGAGCTGGGTAGATCAAACTTTCCTCCAGCTGCTGATGGAGTCCCTAGAAGCTTCAAGCAGGAGAGGGATGAGTCCACACTTCCATAAGTGTGTACACCATCTCAAGCAGTAGCCTGGGCGCTCCAGCATCTACACTGTCTCTCACCCAACTGTAGCGTTCAGGGACTGACCTCAGCATCTCCTCTGCTGATTGCTCCTGTACTGCTGTAGCCTGAACACAAGGCTTGAAACGAGACACCCTCTTGTAATCATGGCCATTGGTGGTGGATTGGGGACTTGAGGCCTCATTTGTGGAGAGTCTGACTGAGCTGATAGCTGCCTTTTCTAAGTACTGAGTGTTTTGGGCATTTGGACAGTGCCCTGGAATGAGCCTTTCAGTTCTAGGGGCTGTCCTAGGGCAGGACTTGGGGCCACCTCTGATGGGAAGGGACTGACGACCTCTGGCAGGAGCTACCCAGGAAGCTGAAACCTGTTCTCTCCACACTCACACAAGCAGGAATTCTATACCACACCCAACTTGCTTATCTTGATCTTTATTTGAAATGAAAAGTACCTGCCAGATATGGCAGCCACTGGAGTGGCTGGCACCCCCACCCCTTGAACTGGTCCTGGATCTTGTCTTAGTTTTCTGGGACTCTCATATCCCTTGGCCCTAGCTGCTTCGCTGGCCTCTGTTACTCACATGTGGAAGCCTGGCCTGGACCCGGCAGGGAAAGAGCAGGAAGCACCCCTGGACCTGGGAACAGGAGGATGGCAGGCACTAGGAACAGAGACTGCTGCACCTCAGGGCCAGGGTGAGGGTCAGGCAAGGAGGCAACCATGTTGGCATGGGTGCCAGGGTGAGTAGGGTTCTTCATCCCATCCCCCTCCACTTTACTACACCTGAAAGCAGGAGAGGTTGTTAGTTTGACAGGACAGTGGGCCTCTGAATCCTGCAAAGAGTACTTCCCTGGGAGCCGGGAATGAGAGACGATGCCAAAGGTGGGAAGGCTTATGTGCGTCCATGACAGTGACCCCTATTTCCATTTCCTCTCTTCTCTTCACAAGTTACCATCCAGCTAGGTTGTTGATCTTTTATATTCTGGGTCACTCTGTGGGCTGGTCTTCACCAGAAATGTCTGTCATCCCCATGCCTTTGCCTGGCCTTGTATTCATCCTTCAGATGTGGCCTGGGTAGGAAGCCCTCCCAGCTGCCTGCACCTGAGCAAGATGCTTTTGCTTGGTTCTCCTGCGTGTCTGCCCACTCGTCCCCATCAGAGAGCTTGTCACTTGCTGTTGACCTTTCTGTCTAGACTGACTGACAGGAAGTTCTCTAAAGTTCATCACTATATTCCAGGGCCTAATATGATGCCTGGTGTATAGTGCTCAATAAATATTTGCAACATGGATGGATGGATGGATGAACCCCTGCATGAATGGGTAAATAGATGGTGGTTGGGTAGATATATGGATGGAGGAAGGAGTGATGGATGAGTAAAAGAATGATGGATGGATGCATGGGTAAGCAGATGGATGGATGGATAACTGGGGAGAGAATGAATGGGTGGCTTGGGAAGACCCCCTGAGTTTCGGGTGGTGATTGGGTAAGGATGTTACTTGAGGACGATTTCGTTCATGTGTGCACATATGGAGAGTTGTGTGAATGGTGGTTGAAAAATGAATGAATAAGATAAGATAATATAGGAATTGAATGTTAGATACATGGACGGATAATGAATGCATGGGTGATTGAATGAACAGATGGATAAATAGGTAGAAAATTAGTATCTGACTGAATGAATGGTTGGAGGAATGGAGAATGAATGAATGGATTGATGGATAAATGAATAGGTGGGCAGACTCCTTACTTACATGGAAGGCATCTGGGACATCTTGGGTGTTCCTTTCCAGCATGTCTGGCCTAATGATCAGGGTTTCTGAGCTCTTTTAGGAATATCTGAACTAGAGAGGCTTCCTTGTCCCAGGGTAGCACATGGACCTACTGGAGAAACTGGAGGGGAAGATGCTCTGGAGAGAAACTGAACTAGGATTGACAGAGTTTTGCCTTGGGTATAGTTAGAGAGCTGCTTACATTCAGGGACAAGTATTTTGGATGGTAGAGAAGAGAATCTTGAACCTGGAGAGAGCAGAAAGTAGCTTGGGAGAAGCACTTGGGTTCAGAGGTGAAGATGTCACCTTCAGCATCAGTGTCCCTAGGTCTGGAATTCCTTCTTTCATTTCCAGCCAGTCACCAAGCTGACTGCGTAGCTAGACGAGTCCAGCACCATGGCCAGATCTGAAATAAGACTGAGGAGAGGTGCCGATGGTGCTATACAGCTTGAATCTTGCTGACAGAGCGGGGGGGCCGTTCAAATGGGAGGCACATCTATGTGGCAGGACTGGGAATTGGCGGGATCCTATGCTCACCAGGGCAGTACCTACGGTGCCCAACTTCCAGGTGGGTGCTGCCCTGACCTGCCCTCAGGGTGTGTCCAGGGAAAGAGATGGGACAAGAGTGGGGACATTCCAACTCAGTGACCTCTGGTTTCATCAAGCCACCCCGCTATCCACTTATGCATAAAAAAACTGAGGTCCAGAGAAGATCAGAGACTTGTCCAAGGCCACATAGCAAGTTGGGGTCAGAATATTCCAGAACTCAGTTGTCTGTTTCCAGTACTCTACATTGATTGGGGCTGGGCTGAAATTTTTTTTTGCCCTCTAAGACAAGTGACTACAAACCAAGAGATAGCAAGACCATAGATTCTTTTCCAGGCTTATTAGTATAATTGACAATATTTTACCACCACAGAGACTATAGAACGCTGTGGTTAGGAACTTAGGTTGGAGAGCCTGACAGCTTGTGTTTGAATTCCAGCTTTGCCTAATTAAGAGCTAAGTGACCTTAGACTTAACCTCTCTGTGCTTCGGTTTCCCCATCTGTAAAATGCAAGTGACACAGTGCTTTCCTGGCAGGCGACATTATTCAGGGTGAGTTCACCACGTAAGTGCTTGGAACAGTGCCTGTTGGGTAAGGATGTGTCACGTGTGCCTGTGTGTATACAGCCATAAGAGTGAGCGTGCGTGCAAGTATGTGTGTGAGGCCTGGAGGCCTGCATGTTAGTGAGCTTTTTGTTGTTGTGACCAAAGTACCTGACAAGAACAACTTAGAGGAGGAAAAGTCTTTGTCTCATGGTTTCAGAGTTTGGCTGACTTCATTGCTCCAGACCTGAGGTGGAGTAGAACATCATGGGGGAAGGAATGTTGCTCAGCTCATGGCAGCCAGAAGCAAAGAGAGTGAGAGAGAGACAGAGAGAGAGAGAGAATGTGTGCATGTGTGAGTGGCAGGGATAAGATATAGTCCAAAACCACGCCCCCAGTGACCTATGTCCTTCAGCCACACCTCACCTGCCTACATAGCATCCAGTAATCTTTTCACAGTATGAATCCATCTATGGATTAACCCACTGGTGAGGTAACAGCTTTCAAAATCTATTTCACTCTGAACATTCTCGCATTGCCCAATTCATGAGCTTTTCTTTTCTAAGAGAGAAGGACAGTGAGAGAGAAAGAATCAATTTTTATTGAGTTTTTCACATGGCTTTTGTTGCTCTGACACTTAGTTGTGTACGTGGTGCTGGGGTTTGAACCCGTGTACTTGAGCATGCCAGGCAAGCGCCATAACCACCAAGCCACTGCTCCAGTCCCGATTCATGAGCTTTTCAGGGGACATTAAAGATCCAAACCATAACAACAGATTTGTGTTTGTGAGTGTGAATATGTAAGCAGGTGCGGATGTGAGAATGTGCAGGTGTGGTTGTGAGTCCGTGTGCGACTGTTCAGAAGTGCGTGTGTGTGCTGTCCGTCACTATCAGGCACACACACAATGGAGGTTGGATGGAATAGTTTGTGTGTAAGTCAGAATTAATGTAAGATATTGGGGGGTGACGAGGCACATGTATGCTTGTATTTGAGTGTGTGTGTGTTTGTGTGTGTGCGCGTATACATGTGAAGCCATCTTTTGCTCACATCAGAGGCCCAGAAATCTCCTCAAACAGGGCCCCATTCTGGGCCAATGTACTTTTGGCTTCTGAAACTTTTTTTTTTTCTTTCCCCCAAAGTGACTCTGTCTCCTCACTTCCTCTGGCCTGGAAGCTGGAGTCAGAGGTCAGAGGTCGGGAGGCCAGGAGCTCAGCAGCCTGGGCTGTACCACCAGGAACCTCTCTGCCAGGAGGAAGGAGGCAGAGGGAGAGCAGGCACTGGGAGCTTTCTGTTTCAGTACCTGGAGAACAAGGGCTGGCTCTGGGCAGGGGGCTGACTTTGGAGATGCTCAGCCAAGCAGCGTGCAGTGGGCAGGAGGAGAAAGTGTGCTAGAACGTGCATGCTGTACCAAGTGGCCTCTCCTGCCATGGAGGAGGCCTATCCAGCCAGCTGCTGAGCTGTGGGCTAGTGAGACACACAGAGGCTTGCTGAGGCCTTCCTTAGGCCCATCCAAATCCAAATGCCACACACAGACAAGGCGATTGGGGCAGGAACAGTGGGTACCAAGTAACTGGCCAACGGGCACAGCAGCAGGGGTCACACTCAAGGCTGTACACAAATTAGTGGTATGAATGGCTAAGTGTGCCCATATTTGTTTGAGTGTGTGCAAGGTTTTTTTTTTGTTTATTTTTTTTTTTAAGAGAGAGAATCAATTTTTTTTTTTTCAGGGCTGAGGACCAAACTCAGGGCCTTGCACATGCTAGGAAAGCGCTCTGCCACTGAGCTTAATTCCCAACCCCGACAGAATCAATTTTTATTTTAGTTTTTCATGTTGCTACGACATTTTGTTGTGTATGTGGTGCTGGGGTTCGAACTCATGTCCTTGCATAGACAAGCACTGTAACCGCCGAGCCACCACTCCAACCCCTGTGCAAGTTTTTTTTTTAAAGAGAGAAGGACAGTGTGTGTGTGTGTGTGTGAGAGACAGAGACACAGAGAATCAATTTTTATTGAGTTTTTCACACGGCCTTTGTTGCTCTGAAAGCTAGTTGTGTACGTGGTGCTGGGGTTCGAACTCGTGTCCTTGCATAAGCAAGACAAGGGCCGTAACCACAGAGCCACCGCTCCAGCCCCTGTGCAAGTTTTTGAGGGCAGTTGCTTATGTTTGCATTCCTGGCACCTTGCATGACTCAGCCATATTTGTGCAGTGAATGAATGAAAGAATGGATGGAATGATGAACAAGTCTGTCCCTATGTCCTCAAATTCACACCCTCCCCGGAGCTTAAGATCTATGCTGGAAACCTGGGACCTCCTTCCCACCACCATCCCCCATGCAGGACCATGCTTGGCTCAGGGTGGTCCCTCCTGTCCCTTTGTGTCCCTGGGACAGTCCTGCCTGCTAGGGATTCTTCTGAGCTTCTCCAGGGACTGAATCCTACCCCACCCCACTTCTTATGCATCCTGTCCCTTAGGACTTACAAATGACTGCCCTGCCTGGGCAGGTGACTTTATGTAGGTAACTGACCTCTTAGAGTTCAGAGAAGAGGAGTGAAATACCCAGGGCCTTCCAGCTGGTAATTGAGCTCAGATCAGGCAGCGTGGACTGCACCAAACCTGTCAAGAATTAGGTGTTCAAGTCATAACCACCTGAGGGCAAGGAGGGAGGCAAGGAGGCTCCAGGGAAGCTAGGGTTCCTGAACTAAGGGTGGGCAGGATGTCTCAGGAGGGATGAAGAGATGCAGGGAAGGCTGTGGGGAGAGGGAAGCCTGGAGAGGAAGGTTCAGGCCTGGGAATGCAGCCTGGGTAGTTTGGATCTGACAGCAGTAGGGAGCTATGGAAGGTGTTTGAGCAGTGTGGGGTCACTTGAACTGGGAGCATCTATGCTGGTTGTTCACTGCAGAGTGGTGTGAGGAGATAAGGGGTCCAGCCAAGACGCAGGGAGAAGATGGAGTGGTGGCCTTCACAAACTTCACTAATAGGGAAGGACACAGGATACATGCAGGGCTCAAAGGTCTGAGGAAAGCTGCAGGTGGGATGTGCATCAGTGATGTAACCCTGGGCCAGGGTGCCAGGATGTACAGAGCCACACGTGCGTGGTGCCTTCATGGAGCCCTGCACATAGCTGGCGCTCAATGAAAGTACGTTCTACAAATGAATGGGCCAATAGCCTCCCTGTCTCTAGGTCACTCCGGTTGCCCTCTCTCCTACCTCCCACTCCTCTCCTCTCTGCCCATCCTAATCTGTGACCCAGAAGGACCCCAGCTGGTCCAGTAGGGGCCAAGCTGGCCCATGATCCCACTCAGAGCCCTATCCCTCTTTGCCAGTGCACCCACATGGCTGCTCTCTCTCTCCGTCGCCCTCCCCCTCCTTGTCCTTATCTTTCCCTTCCGTCTCCATGGCGACTCACCACCTCGGCTTGCCTGCATCCCAGCCTCTGCCAGGGATTCTGAGCCCGGCTCTGTCCCTCCCTCCTCCAGAGCCCTGGTACCCGCAGCCCTGTCTCCTCCCCCTGGGGTGAGTCCAGCAGCAGCCTCCTCTTTCCGGACTGTCACATTTATTCTCCAGCTCTGACAGGGACTCAGCTCCTCCGGGGAAACCATCCCTTTGCCCCACCCTCCACCTGCCGTAGCCCAGCAAGCCCTCCGGGAGAAAAGCCATCCATACCTCTCTCTGCGCCGAACGGTCACCCATCCCAGCCTCCCATGCCGAGGCCCGCCTTGTCAGTCACTTCCTTTTGTCATCGGCTTGGCAAACGGGCAAGTCTTCAGTACTAAAATCTGGGGAGATGGGTGGGGGTGGGAAGAAGCCACCTGGGATGGGGGATGGGCCTGGGGAGGGAGGAGGAGGGGCTCCTGAAACCCAGAATGAAGATAAAGAGTCTGGATTCTGTTCTCATTTTTTTTTCCCCTTTCTCTCCAAGGAGAGAAAACAGAGCTTCATGGGAAACAGCAGCAACAGTTGGTAAGTGACTGGGTCTGCCAGGCTGGGAATGGTGCAATGGGCCTGGCAGGTCAGCTGGAAACGGCTGGTCCAGGATTGTGGAGCCCTGCAGCCAGCAGCTGAGGCTCCCGCAGGGCTATCCCTGGGGAGAGAGTGCCACGCTGGATCCACCAGGCTGTGGGGAAAGGGACAGGGAAAAGCAGGTGGGTGCTGCAGGGAGGCAGATGCTCAGCTCAGAGATGAGAAGAGATCTTCTGAGAGCCAGGGCCATCTGTTCAACTGCAGAATGGGCTGCTTGGGGACCAGCATCCTGGCATCCTTTCCTGACTGTCCCAGCAGCACGGGGTTGAGAAGTTCATCACTTCTTGGGGAGCTGGCTGACATCAGCACCTCCTTGAAAGGGTCCCTGCTGCAAAGGGCTGGCAGAGAGGATTTTACTGAGCATTGGCAACAGGCACCTGGCAGACGACTGCTCACGTACCATCCTGGACCATCATCCCCACACCCCAAGAGCGTGGTGCAGCTGACCTCTCCATTGGGACAATTAGGAAATTGGGCCAGAGATGGGACGGAACTTGCCCACAGTCACATGGTGGGGGAATGGCAGAGCCAGGCTTCCTTTCAGGCTTTCTCACTCTTGGGTGTTCTTTCCCCACTGCTCTGCTGTTCCCGTTTTGGGGCTCCTAGAACCTGGGGTGCGAGAGAGTGAGGAACAGGCAGCTCCACGAGTCCATGGAAACCTGAAAGAAACTGAACCTGTCAGCCTGTCCCCCAGACTATGCACCTGGTGGACGTCCCACTTTGAATGGCATGTCCTGCCCTCCAGGTCCCATGCACCGTTCCCCAAGCTGGAGTTGGGCCTGGGGCCCCGTCCCTCTGCACCACGGGAGCTGCCCGCCTGCTCCATCTGCCTGGAGAGACTTCGTGAACCCATCTCACTGGATTGTGGCCACGACTTCTGCATTCGGTGCTTCAGCACACACCGAGTCCCAGGCTGTGAGCCGCCCTGCTGCCCTGAGTGCCGGAAGATCTGCAAGCAGAAGAAGGGCCTCCGCAGTCTGGGGGAGAAGATGAAGCTCCTGCCGCAGCGACCTCTGCCCCCTGTGCTGCAGGTGTGGGGACTGGGCCATTGTTGGGGGGGTGGCGTATGGAGACCTCTGGATCAGATCCAAGAGGAATGGGGATGGTTTGGTACCTATTTTATTTTATTTTTTTTTTGTACCCAGGGGCACTTGACCACTGAGCCACATTACCAGACGTTTATAATTTTTATTTTGAGACAGGGTCTCAAAGTTACTTAGGGACTTGCTAAGTTGCTAAGGCTGGCCTTGAACTTGCAGTCCTCCTGCCTTAGCCTCCCAGTTGCTTGGATTACAGGCATAGCCACTGCACCCAGCTGGCCGTGTTTTAGAACATCAGGATGAGGCACAACGTTTTCAACTGGACACGCTCCAGACTCGGGGTCCCATATGGGTTGCTCAGGGCACCCTTCTCTCCCCTGCCCAGGACACCTGTGCTGTGAGGGCAGAGCCATTGCTCCTGGTGCGCATCAACGCCTCTGGAGGACTCATCCTTAGGATGGGGGCCATCAACCGCTGCCTGAAACACCCCGTGGCCAGGGACACCCCCGTGTGCCTCCTTGCTGTCCTGGGGGAGCAGCACTCGGGAAAGTCCTCGCTGCTCGACCACTTGCTCCGGGGCTTGCCAGGCCTGGTGAGGACAGGGCAGGCAGGAGGTGGAGGGGGCAGGAAGACGGAGGGTCCTAGCTTGGCTCTGGGAAGGGAGCTAAGTCTGGAACCCAGTCTCTGGGGACACAACTGATGCCTGCTTCCTTCTCTGCAGGAGTCCAGTGAGGGCAGCTGGTCCAGAGGAGGAGAGGGCTTCCTGCAGGGGTTCAGGTGGGGTGCCAATGGCCTGACCAGGGGTATATGGATGTGGAGCCATCCCTTCCTGCTGGGGAAAGAAGGGAGGAAGGTAAGGGAAGAGAGCACCAAAGGAGGTCAGGGGTGGATCAAGCAGGGGAAGGGGAGAGAGAGAGAGGGAGGTGGGCAAAGAGGAGGAGAATTACCAAGGAAATCCTTGGGGATGAGGAAAAGAAGACAGGGTCAGGGAAGAATGCGAGGGAGCAAGAACTCTTGGCTCATCCTCCTCACCCGTCCTTTCTAGGTGGCTGTGTTCCTAGTGGACACGGGGGATGCCATGAGCCTCGAACTGAGTAGGGAAACAAGGATCAAGCTCTGTGCTCTCACCATGATGCTGAGCTCCTACCAGGTGAGAGAGGTGCTGTCCCCTCCCCGAAAGCCCTTCTCCAGCTCAGCCCCCTCAAAGCTGAGGGCTTTCCTTAGACTTTGGTGCCTGTTGTCCCTGCACATTCTGGGGATGCTCCTGGAAAACAGAAGATGTTCCCAAATCAGTGAAGGTAGGAATATGTATTGTTATAAAGGAGGGGGGGGGGTGACAGTCCCTGGTGGGCAGCTGAAGGCTGGTAGAATCACAAGACCATTCCAGGTCTGCTGGAAGGTATGGGATCCCTGGAGTCAAACCCATCCTACAGGCCCCCTTGCATCTTATTGTCCTCCTTGGTTGCAGATCCTGAATACCTCCCAGGAGCTGAAGGACACAGACCTGGATTATCTGGAGGTGAGGAGGCCTCCAATATTGGACGTGTCACACCAATCCCACGCTGACCACAAGCCCAGGGGGCTGGATCAGAGGGATCTAATGGCCATCGATTCTGGCCTGGGATTTTACGAATCTTAGGTTTGAGGGTGGGGTGAAGCAGGAAATGCCTGTTTTGGGAGGCAGGGGAACCTTAGAGCTGAGAAGTGGGAAGCTTGGCTCCTCTAGAGGTGCAGGCGGATAATGAGAGGGTTTGAGACAGGTAGCAGCCTTTGGAGTAGTCCAGCCCTGAAATTCTCTGTGCCTACCCCAGATGTTTGTCCACGTGGCTGAAGTGATGGGCAAGCATTATGGGATGGTGCCAATCCAGGTAAGACACCCTTTTCTGAACTCATGAGTCCAGACCCGAACACACCCAGCTGCTGGTGTCAGGGACACATTTTCTTCCAGCATCTGGACCTCTTAGTTCGTGACTCATCCCACCTCAGCAAAGCGGGGCAGTGGCACATGGGTGATATCCTCCAGGTGAGTGGTGCACAGGGAGGGGATGGAAGGGACCATGATGGGGCAGAAGGCGAGGAGGACTTTGAGGGGTCCTGGAAGTGCACTCACAGTGGGAAGCTGTTCCCAACTCTTCTCCCAGAGATTGTCCAGCAAATATCCCAAGGTCCAGGAGCTGCTTCTAGGGAAGCGAGCTCGTTGTTACATCCTGCCCAAGCCAGGGAGGCAGTGGGTGAATAAAGGCCAAGAAAGCCCAGGAGGCGGTGAGTTGCTCCCCATCTGCCCCAGATCTCCCGCTGTTGGGGCTATCCCCAACATCCCACCATGTCTCTTTGCAAAATCCCTCGTCTCCTGAGCTTGAAGAGTTTCTTCCTCAGATGCAGATGGCGATTTCTGCCACCTTCTTCAGCCCTACATCTCGGATGTGCTGAGCACAGCCCCCCAGCACGCTAAGAGCCGCTGCCAGGGATATTGGAATGAGGGGCGCTCGGTGGCCAGGGGGGACAGACGCCTGCTCACGGGGCAGCAGCTTGCTCAGGAGATCAAGGTGTGAAAACCCCCTGGAGACCCCAGCACTCCGCAGGCCCCTACTTTCCCTGACTCGGCGATGGTATCTCTGCAGAACCTCTCAGGCTGGATGGGGAGAACGGGGCCAGGGTTCAACTCTCCGGAGGAGGTACGGAGTCCCCCAGGGATGATGAGGGTCTGTGAGGGAGGCCTGGCAGGGCTGGGGATTTGCATGCCCTGGGAGTGGAGATGAAGAAACAGGTGGCGCCCCTGGCCAAGGAGGAAGGAGGGAGGCAGCCTGGGCTTTCCATGGACAGATGGCTGCTCAGTTGCACGACCTGAGGAAAGTGGAAGCTGCCAAGAAGGAGTTTGAGGAGTATGTGAGGCAGCAGGTAAGCCTCTGGGCTTGCAGGGGAGGCCAGGGTCTGGCCGGTGGGACCCACATGGGGGAGGTGGCTCTTGGGACTTCTGGTCAGGACACCTTTTCTCTTCCCAATTGTCACAGGACATAGCCACCAAACGCATCTTTTCTGCTCTCCGAGTCCTGCCTGACACCATGCGGAACCTTCTCTCCACCCAGAAGGACACCATCTTGGCCCGCCATGGTGTGGCCTTACAGTGCAAAGAGAGAGAGCAGACCTTGGAGGCCCTGGAGGCCGAGCTGCAGGCCAAGGCCAAGGCCTTCATGGACTCCTACACGATGCGCTTCTGTGGCCATCTGGCTGCTGTGGGGGGTGCCGTGGGGGCCGGGCTCATGGGCCTAGCCGGGGGTGTGGTGGGTGCGGGTATGGCTGCAGCGGCGCTAGCTGCAGAGGCTGGGATGGTGGCAGCAGGGGCGGCAGTAGGGGCTACAGGAGCTGCTGTGGTCGGAGGTGGTGTGGGTGCTGGATTGGCTGCCACCGTGGGCTGCATGGAGAAGGAGGAGGATGAGAGGGTGCTGGGAGGGGACCGAGAGCCTCTTCTCCAGGAAGAGTAACAGCCCAGGACATGTTAAAGGGCAGGAAAGATGTGCAGTGGGGGTTGAAAGGAGTGGGGGTGGGGCCAGGCCAGAGATTCTGAGGACCCCACTAGACCACCCTGCCCCTGCTGAATGCTCAGTGTCTGGATGGCTGATTAAGCTGGGGATTCAGGGTGGTTCCAGGCGGCTTCCAAGAGCCAAGAGGCAGTGAATAGGGCCTATTTCTGATTGTAGGTGATAGCTGATTTGCTGTCTTAGATAAACTTGACTCCAGAGTTGTAAATGAGGCTCCACCCTCCCTTCTCCTGTTTATTTCCATGGATGATTCTGGATTGTAGGAAGGTTGAGCAGGTGCCATCCTAGAAGTCTACTCCTGCTGTTTGCTAGATGGGAGAGGCCCCAGGATGATTGAGCTTGATGTTCAAGAGGTAGGAGCATTGACAAAGGGTTGGAGAGAAGGGGGTGCAGAACCAAGCCAAAGAGGCAGGGTATAACAGACAGCAGCCTAAACCCCTGAGCAGAGAGACTTGCTTCCAGGTCTCCTCATAGCTGCCGAAGCTGGATTAAGGTGTCTGCTTGTCCTCTGCTCTGCTGCTGGATGTCTGTACGTGCATCCTGAGCCACCCTGCACCCAGCCCTCCCTGCAGGCCTCTTTTGGGCTCATGCCTTTGTTAAGCTTGTTCAGATGAAGAAGTGCCCATGTTCTTTGTGGAATGCCCTCACCACTATAGATTAAATGCCAAAGAATCACACTTCAATTGCATTCTGTGCTAATCAGTCTATACCAGATTCTGTCCAAGTCTTGCAAAGGAAAGTGTGTAGATTCTATCCTTAAACATGTACTTTCTCCCCTGAGCTTGTAAAGACCATTTTATTCCATCTTAGCGACTCCGTCAGTGCCAGGCCCCATGGGGAACTTGGGAGCGGGGAATGTCTCCCTGGGGGATGGACAGTCCTACTGGGAAGACTTATGGGCTATTAAGCTGTAAAGGATGCTGGAAATTTGACCCTTTATTTTATTAAAAATAAAATGTGTGTACCTGAATGTCAGCTTCCCAGTTCGTTACTGAAATAAGAATTCAGCGCCTGGAGAACTTCAAGGCAGGAAGGAGGTGAGCCAAGATGCTCCATTATTAGAACATGCGAATGGGAAAAGGGACCCTGGAATTCAAAAGCAATCAGATGAGTGTCAGAGGCCCTTCCTGATGGTGGCAGGAGGACTCAGACCAAAGGCCAAGTGAATGGCCACACTTTCGTAGGCTTGGCACTAGGACTTGGGGTCCTGATCCTCTTGTCTGTCCTCTGAGAAAAAGCCTCCCATGACTCTGTCGATAGGCAGTCAGTGGGCATCTATCTCAACAGAGAAGAAAGTGTATACAACAGCAGGAGACTTTGGTAAGAGCCTGGAGGAAGGAGGCACCCAGGACCTATTCTCTAGGGCTCAGCCAGCCAGGGGTCCACCTGCCTGATTCTCCTTCCAGCTCCAGCTCTCCAATTCAGAATTACAACAGTGGTCACTGCATCCAAACTCTGCTTTTATAGACGCAAACCCAAAGAGAGGGCGTCTCAGATAAGACTGTCCAGCTGGCTGATGGAAAAGCAGGGAAACCCTGAAGTCCAGGCGGGCGCTATTCACAGCCCTCAGAAGACTCGCCGTTAAGATCAGCTCCGCTGAAATTGAAATGTTCCTCTTCAGATCCTTCTTCTAACTAGTCAGGCTCTGGGAAACTGTGGGGGTGGCAGAGGCAGAGGACACGGTCTGGGACAGATGGCTCACTAGTTGAAGATGCAGTTAACAGGCTGGGGACATAACACATAATGCAGAGAAATCCCAATGTCTGGATGGGGGATGAGGGTGATAAAGACAGATGAGTATAGAAACAGCCAGGGGCGGGACAGGGTCTAGACTTTGTGTGGCGTTTGTGGAGAAAGGCTTTCTGGAAGATTCTCTATGAGTCCTTCCAGTGTCATCTGGTGGACACATGAGCTACTAAGTCTCCCAGAATTTGGGGCTGGCAGACTCAGGACTTGAGGGCCTCTGAGGACTCACAGAGGGAGGGTGTTGTGTCGTTTGAATTCTCCTCCCCCAGAAGCACTGGAAGGAAGTTCCACGGTCAGCTTCTTCTTGTTCTCTGAACAGATGGGCAAGGTTGGCCCGGTTGGGGAAGCTTCTGCTGAGACACGATGAGTAATATTCATTGGTATTTGTCTTGTGCCTTATAGCTTTCAAAGCATTTTTTTCCAAGCATCATCTCCCTTAAGCCTTGGAATCATCTCATGCAGCATGTAGAAGACACGTTTTTGCAGAGGATACTGAAGCCCAGAGAAACGACATGTCTCCGCTGAGACAACTAGTCAGAGATAAGCTGGGCCTTGAAGCTAGCACCTCTGATGCTAAATCTTTTGCTCGGCAGAGCCCTTACCCTCATCCTGACCCCGAATATGTGGCTTCTTGGGTGTTTGATTCCATTTTTCCTTACTATAATGAAACACCCAAGGCTAAAGAAAAGCAGTTTATTTAGCGCACAGTTTTGGAGGTTCAAGAGCATGGCACCAGCGTTAGCTCAGTTCTGATGATTGGCATAACATGGCAGCAGGGTGTGCTAGAGGGGGCGCTCACATGGCAGCCAGACAGGAAGCCAGAGACAGACTGGGGGTCTCATTGGAACTGCATTAATTGCCCCTCTATTTTTGTGATGCTGGGGATTGAACCCAGAGTGTCACACATGTTAGGCAAGAACTCTTCCACTGAGCTGTATCTCTAGCACCTTTATTAATTTTTTTTTATTTTTTTTTAAAGAGAGGGACAGTGAGAGAGACACAGAAAGAGAGAAACAACTTTATTTAGTTTTTCACATGGCCTTAGTTGTTCCAACACTCAGTTGTGTCCGTGGTGCTGGGGTTTGAACCCGGATCCTCGTGCTTGCCAGGCGAGCGTCGAAATGGCTGAGCCACCGCTCCAGCCCCATGCCCCTTTATTTTTGAGAGAGGGTCTCACTAAGTTGCCCAGGCTGGCTCCAAACCTGGGATCCTCTTGTTTTAGCTTTCCAAGTACTTGGGATTACAGGAACTTGCCACTATGCCTGGTTACATTAATCCCTTCTCAAGACAATGTTCCTAGTTCCCTAATGACCTCCTACTTAATGCCTCACCTCTCAGAGGTTCCACCCTCTCAACATCACCACACTGGGGACCAAGCTTCCAACACGTGAACTTTTGGTACCACACTCAAAATTTATTTTAAAAAATGATACTGGGCTTTCAACATCAGATTTGTAAATCAGCAGGGCCCAGGTAACTCTGATAAAATTGAAATTGGGCTGGTTTCCCTTCTGACTTGTTGAAGGTCACCAACTCCAAGATTCCTATGTGACAAGTTTCTGGGTTAGAGATTTGGTGACCTGCCTTGTAGTCCTACTTCTGAGCCACCTTCATGTTGAAGATATCAGTTGCTAGGGGTTGGGGATTTAGCTTAGCTCAGCGACAGAGCACTTGCCTAGCACGCGCAAGGCTCAGAGTTCGGTCCTCAGCCCTGAAAAAAAAAAAAAAAAAGAAGATATCAGTTAAAGACAAAAAGAGTCAGCATCTGAAAGTCCCTTGAATGCATGCAGCAGGAGTCCCCATCTCCACTGACCTACATTACACTATGCTTCGAGCGAGAAATCATCTTTGATTGCACTCTGCAGATGAAACAGCTAGGTTGATCTCTCACCATACCACTGTGTCCTTTCCTGAACGCAGGAATTTGTTCCTTGAAATGGAGTGATGATGCTGTAACAGGAACCTGAAGGATTGCTGGGTGGTGAGCAGACCCATGTTATGTTGCGACAGCTTACAGTAACTTGGAAGGCAGATCATTGTGCTGTGGAGGGTTGGGGGCTGAGTCTCTTCTCCATCTATGTGGAAAAGAAAGAAAATGGTTCTATTTTTGAGCATGCATTGGTCAGCAGGGATGCAACACGTGTTATATGCTATTGCAATGACAAGGACAAAAGAAGTCCTGTTTATTCATATGGCCAAGCAGACGGAGTCCCTGACGTGCACGGTCTCATGCGGGAGGGCTTGTCCTCAGGTGAGAGGATTTGCTCCACTTGCTTTCATAGTTCACTGTAAAGCCACCTAGTCACTGGGGCGGCTTTCTGCATTAATTAATGACATTTTGTATCTGTAATCGGGCAATCAAAGAACCCATCCTAAATGCCTCTGGTTGATGGGGCAATGGGGTGTTGTCTTCCTTGATGTTTATACTTTAAAGAGCCAGGTATTACGGTGTACACCTGTAATCCCAGTGGCTCCGGAGGCTGAGGCAGGAGGATTGCAAGTTCAAAGCCAGCCTCAGCAGCTTATCAAGGCCTCAAGCAATTTAGCAAGACCCTGTCTCAAAATAAAAAAATAAAGGGAGACAGGAGCGGTGGCTCGGCGGTTAAGGCGCTTGCCCTGCATGCACAAGTACATGAGTTCAAACCCCAGCACCCACATACACAATTGAGTGTTGGAACAACGAAAGCCATGTGAAAAACTCAAAAAAAAATTGATTCTCTCTCTCTCTCGCTCACCGTCTTTCTCTCTTTAAAAAAAAAAAAAAAGGGCTGGGGATGTGGCTCAGTGATTAAGTGCCCCTGAGTTCAATCCCTGCTACAAACAACAAACAAACAAACAGAAAAGAGATAAAAATCCTTTGGAAAAACAGTCCTGAGTTTTAATTCTGGTAAGAAGATTATTTTTCTCTAAAAAGATTTGCATAAATATCAAAGGATCAGAGGAAATTGTATTGTCTTTATGGCTTATACTTTCACATGATTAACTGTCTCCCCTCTGTAATTGAATCTGGACTTGCCTATTTTTGATACTCTGATAATTGTGTTTAATAAATTTTTTGAAACAGGCTCCATAGTAAGCAGATTCCATAATGGGAGATCCCAGTAGTCCCAATTCCGGTCAGGAAGACTACTAGTCTGAGACATTTTGTGAAACATTTAGGGCTTGAGTATTGGGATACAAACCCTAAATGCAAGATTAGTTATGTTTACCCCAAATTACTCATGAAGATCGTCCCACTTTTATTCCACCAACAATCAGGTTGTTGGACTTAAAATTCCAGACCATGTCTATCCTGGGAACACGATATACAGTCAGTGGGAAGTATGTAATTCTAGGGACCACTTCTGGGAGTATAGAAATAAAAAGCAGTGTTACAAATATTGGTTTTCCCCCTAG
>PVKS010006502.1:0-78078 GCA_004027875.1 Aplodontia rufa
GCCTGTGCTGACTCTCGGGAGCTTCACCGGGTCAGTGTCCCTGGGATAACCGCCATCTTCCTTCCTCCATGTGTACTCCATTTCTTACCCCAAGACCACCTCAGGAATCACATTTTCTCTCTGGGGAAAAGTCTGCTCCAAAATTCATTATCTCAGATTTGATGGCCCCATGATTTTGCCTCTCTGTCTGACTTGATTTAACTTCACTGATGGCCATTGAATTCATCCTTTTTTTTTCCAAAGACAATCTTTCCTGCTGTGATATATTAGTTTCTTATAGATTCCTGTTCTGACAGTTCTGGCTACTTTAAGAAAAGAGTAGATGTGATAGTCCTAACAGAAAGACCCTAAGATAAGATGGTGAAAATTCTTTTATTTGCAGGATAGAATCAACTTGAGAAGATTAAGGTTTTTTTCTCACTGGAAGACCATAGAATATAAAATAATTGGTCCTTTTGTTAAAGGATAATTTAAAAAGTACAACTTTTGTTTTCAGGTGTGGGAAGATCAATAGTTCAGTGAAGTAACATTTCAACCATATTTATATTATTCTTTCTCACCTCACAGTGTGATTATTTGTATAATAGAAACCCCATAAATACTTTATTGAATCTAGCTTATGATTGTTGAAGATATATTGAATCTAATTGATTTTTAACAGATTATATATTGCAAGGAGAAATGAAGATCCGGTGTGCAGATGATAGTGAAGACTTAAAGAATAGGCCTTTTTTTTTAAAATAATTTAGTTTTGCATGCAGCTTTTGTTGTTCCCACACATCGTAGTATAAGTGGGTGCTCGGGTTTGAACTCATGTACTTGCGCATGCCAGGCAAGTGCCGTAACCACAGAGCCACCACTCCAGCCCTAAGAACAGATCTTCCTGAATTTGATGACAGTAACTAATGGTATTGAGTAGAGCTATACAAAAGTACATAGCTCTACCTAGCCCATGCCATGATGTATCAGTGGACAATGGCCTACATTGCTAAGGCTGAAAGATTATCCAGTAGGTCTAGAGAGACTGGAATTAAATTCAATGTGGTTTGTCTTTCCCTTGTTAATAGCTGGCTTTAGTAACATGGACAATGTTTTTCATTGACTGTGTATACAGGGTGTCTAGAATGGAAAAAGTGGGAAACCATGCTGGATTCAATGCAGATAGTATAGATCAACTAGTTTTCCTTCCCTGAATGTCAGGAATGATTTCTTCAGTTTATTGGATTCTAGCAATTAAAAACCACTAGCCATGCCAGGTACAGTGGCCCATGCCTGTAATCCCAGCATCTCAGGAGGCTCAGGCGACTTTAGCAACTTAGCAAGACCCTGTCTCAAGATTTAAAAAAATGAAAGGACTAGGGGCATAGAGGTATAGCTCATTGGTGGAGTGCCCCTAGGTTAAATCCCCAGGACCACCAAAAAGTTTTTAAAAATTTAAAAAAAGAAAGAAAGACTAGCTATCCATACTCCATTTTCCCTCTATTGTATCATCCTTAGCCAAAATGTGTAATAAGTAGATGACTTGGGCAACACTTCAAGTTAAAAGCATTCCCTACTTTAAGGAAATCCAATTTATGAGATTCAAAAATTTCAACCCAAAATCTGTATATAAAGTATGGGTTGGAGGACAGAGGGGATGGTTTATTTAAATTACTAAAGTAATTTCTTTTTATTATACAAGATGCTCTGAAGTTTTCCTTAAATGACTTATTACCTTGAAAATATGGAAGGATTTAATGGAATAGATGAAATTACTATAGTGTCCCAAGGCTAATTCTTTTCAGATACTTAACTTCTGGATTTAATTCAACAAACTTATCAGGAATATTTAGCTATGGTAAACATTAGAAGTATAGAATATGGCAAAGAAACAGTCAACAAATGGCCTCACGACTCCCATGAAGACAAAATATATGTTTTCCTTCTGTTCCAAATTTCAAAGAATCCCCAAATGAATTAACCTTATTGTTTTCATAAAGTAGATGGAGCAATCACTGACAACAAAGCAGAATTTAATTAAAATTGAAGCACAGACGAGCTGCAACTGAGGGAGAGGATGCCCTATCAAAACCAATGCTTCTTTCCTTTCAGACCCTCTGGCCTCAAGCACATGAAACAGGCATGGTGTGCAGAAGGGAAGTCAACACCCTATCAAGATAAAAATAATCAAACAAATAATACTACGCACCATTATTATAATGATTAAAAGCATTAATTATATTGAGCTGTTTTGCTGCTGATATCATAGCAACGCCTACTGAAGTAAACCTCAAATGCTAGTTTTTAATTATTAATAGCAATCATCAAGCTATTGAAATTTCTCTGCCTATACTGCAATGACTACATTCTCTCAATTACAGGGATGAAGAAAAAATGTGTCATGAAAGAATCTGGAGAAGGACTTCTGAGGAGATCAAGTAAATTTTTTTTGTACCCTAAGGACCACTCTGTTGGTCTAGTTTTTCCTGAAAACTGGTTGTTGAAATGATTTCTTATGTTGAGTCCTTGCAATAAACCCTAACCATCTAAAGATGCCCAAACATATGTTTCCTGCAACCTGTAAAAGTATTGCCGACTCCCCTGGCTTATTCCAAGTTTGCCTTAATGTTATAAATACCCCACTGCTTTAAGAGACTTGGAAAAGAGAATAGAACTCTACCACCATCACCACCAACACACATCCATTCCAGCAGATCACCCGTGATGCAAGACTTCACAAAAATCTGTAAAAACACTATATCTTCTGGAAAGATTAGAAATCCTTCATCTACACTTCCGGGTAAAACTGGTTCCACAGTCTGGAACAAGTATGAGTGATATCGGTCAGTGTTCCTACAACATCCTAACACCATCTTCCAGCTACAGACCTGATCCAACAGGCACTAAAGTAGTTCTGCATTGCAGTATCACCAACCTTCCATGTTTCCTCATCTTTAAATCTTGACTTGGCTTTCTAGTGTCTAAAATTCTGAGACTTTATATTTAAGACATGTTGCTTGAAAAAAATATTAAAGTCAAATTTTAAAAAAAGACATTTTTTGTAAGCAGCATTATAGTTGGGATTTTGGGGTTTTTTTAATCCAGTCTGAAAATATTTATCTCAAACTGAAATAGTTTTAGCATTTTACTTCAAACATAATTACTCTTGTATTTGACTTTACTGTATTACTGTTTACTTTCTTTTGGGCCTATCTGTTCTGTGTATTTCTCATCTTGTCACTTCTACCCACCTTGACTTCTTTTAGATTTATTGAATGTAATATTTTTAATCTATCTTTCTCTTATTATTACTTCAATTTGTTTGCGCTTGTCTTGGAGTATGTATCTCTGCCTTAACATATTTTTGTCACTGGTGAACAATTCCACACTGCTTATCTCTTCAAATATTGTTTCTTCCATATTCTCCTAGTCTCACCCTTTATTTCCTTGAACATATTAAGCACACTTGAAGATCCAGGTATGCTAGCTAACTCCATTATCTGGATCCTGTGAGTCTGTTCCTTCGTCTCTTCTTTCTCCTAGTTTGTGGTCACAAATGTGTGTCTCCTCCTATTGTAGGAAAAATTATGGAGAAAACTTGAGGCTCTGCAATGTGGCCTATTCCTCCTAAGGAATTTTGAATTTACTTCTGAAACGAGGGGGGACTACTAATAATTCCATCACTTCACTTCATGACATAATTTAAGCTCTATTTCCAATTTGGACAACACAACTGTGGGAGTCTCAACATAAAAATATGAGGTGTTTTTCAGAACTTCCCTCCTTGGTAAAACTTTAACTCAGATATTTGTGTCACCAGCCCTGTAAGCCCTTTCACGGCTCTGCTTCTCTGCTGAGCCTTTGAGTTCATCTTGGGGGAAATGGTAGAAATGTGTAAAGGAAAACAGCCCCAAGGCCAACCTCATCCCTTCAGATTTCTTTCTTCTTCCACATGACTAATCCACAAGTTGTCATTGTCTTGCTTGTTTCTTAAGTTTTAGAATAAATGTTTTCCATATTGGATCTAAATTTCCCATCATTTCCAATGGGAAGATTGGGATCCACCTAGGTCACCATTACAGAACTCCCAGTGCCCAGAATCAAATCATTGGAGAGTTGTCCATGGGTGAAAGCTTTCCTTCTACTTAAAATCCAAACACCAGTAAGGAGAATATGAATCCATTTTACTTATTTACATTTTCAAGTAAACAGGAGTTTATTCTTTCCCGGGTTGTGGGGTTAGGGGTAGGAAAAAAAACAGAAGGAAATGTTGGGAATGTTGTAGTTGGGGTGAAGAATTTCACAACACCTCTTTGATATACTGAGAACAAGGATAAACCAGTGTACATATTAATCCACATGCTTTTAATCCTGGAGTTTCATAGATGCTGCTGCTAGACGGATCTCTGCTGTTGAGAGTGTCTCACTGGGAAGATCAGTCTAAGGTCAATGATCCATCCACCTGTAGTTGCCAATGGCAAGGTCAATCATCATTTGTACCATTTGGCCTTAGCATGAAAAATCTGCTCATTCTTAGCCTGATGAGCATCTCCAATGTCTTGCCTTAGAAAGCGCTGGCTGCTAATAGTGAAATGTTTCTCTCAGTATTTCATAAAGCTCTTGCTCCCAGCCAAGGGTGGCCATGGTCATTTGTTAATACTTATTCCAGAGCATTTTTTAAATCTGCAAAGCACTAAGGTATGTGATAAAAAAAAATTAGATGAATTTTATTCCTATCATTTAATACCATGTCTCTGGTTATGTTACTCTGGTTTTAAGACCTTTATTGTATGTATTTTTATTGTTAAGTAATTTCAAGTCCTTTTTTGAAAGCAGACAAGACATAAATAATTAATACAAACAAATCTCTATCCCTGTTCTCAGGGAGTTTATGATCCAGAACTAACTCAGCTCACTGTGGAGTTAATAAGATTGGATTGTCCTTGAACAGAAGGTCATTGAACTATTTCAGAGTATGCAGGGATGTTTTTGGGAGATGGACAGTGTTTGTCCCCCACCAAACCAATCCTCCTTCTTAACAAAGCCCAATTCTGTTCATTTATCTACCTACCTCATTCATAATGAGCCTTCATGGAGGCTGACCAAGCCCTAGGGGTGCATGGCATGCGTCTAACACTAATTCTTCCCCTGAACAGTACCTGTAGCAGAGACAAGCTCTGCACCTGGTTCTGGCCATTGGGATGTGAGAGCAAGTCTACTGAGCAGTTCCTAGGGCAAAACCACTAAAAATGCCTCTGGATGCTTCTATGTTCGACTGTGACACCTAGAATTGCTATAGCCATCTTTCCACAAGGTCAAGAATGAAACCAATGTGTATGGCAGACCCTAGAGGTGGAAAGAGCCTGGCACCTTGAAGATATTGGGCCACTGGGCTCAAAGTATAAGTGGCCCATTGTCACTTGGTCTTGTTACAAGACCAAGAATATAAGAAATAGAAACATTTTTCTTCTTAATGAAAGAACAATAAGACTTCTGGTAAAACTGGGTGGCGTTTTTCTTTTTTAATGCCCTGCATTTTCCAATTATCAATGCAACCTTCTACATTTATACTATATATTATTTTAATGATTTATTGTAATTATAATAATTGGATGCAGTATGCCATACTTAATATACATACCTATTTATTCATGCATATTACTTGTATATATTTCTAAGCTTTATTTTGTATAGTGGTTCAATGGTATTGTACTATTCAAATGTTCCATAATTAATCTGACCACCCAAAGATGAATATTTGACTTTTTCCAATTATTTGCCATTCTAATCAACACTAAGATTAGCATAGATATATATATTAATGTTTGTATTCACATGTAAGTATTTTTTAGGGTAAATTACTTGAAATGAAGTTACTGGATCAAAATGTACTTGCAAATCTGTAACAGGAATGTATTATATAACATTTAACTGTGCTAATTTATGTATGGAAAAAATTAGAACTAGGAAGTTTTGGGGTAACTTATCCAAGGCCACACAGCTTTTTTGTGCAGAGCTACCACCAGAACCCAGGCCTCTTGAATCCTACTCTGGGGTATTAAATGTGAAGTATGTTCAATGCCAAGTTGTGTTGCTAACAAGACTCTTGGATTTTAAAGAAAACTCTTCTCCACTTGACTTGCTTATAAAAATTAGAAATAAACATTGAGTTTTAAGGGAGACACGATTCTCAATTGAGTGACCTGACCCCCTGGGAACATTTAGCAATGACTGGAGGCAATGTTGGTGGTGATAATAGGGTGGGTGTTACTGGCTTCTAACAGATTGAAGCCATAAATGCTACTATCATCCTACAATACACAGAATGCCTCCTTCGACAAAGAATTACCAGGCCCAAAATGTTAGTAGTGCCAAGACTGAGAAACCCTGATTTAGAGAAAATGTTTTCAGATATAGAAAATATAGGTTATTTCCTAGTTTTTCATTCAGGAAAAAAAAAGAATATTACCACATTCCTTCCCCATCCTACCTTACATGTGTCCATGCAGGCAGGTTCCACATGGCAATCCTTGGGGTTGAAGGCTATTCATTAACTATATGCCTCTTCCTGTTATAGGTTTGGACCCATTTGGTAAGACACAGGGATTGGTCAAATGACATCATCCTGACAAGACTCAACTAAAGAATTTGGCTCCAACTACAGTTGAGCTTCTAAATCTATCTCTAAATCATATTTTGGTCCACCAAATTGAGCTTCCTCCAACTCCTAATAGGGACAGGACCTCCCTAGGAAGCTTCAATACCATGCACAAAGTGCTGCTGGGAGCAGGTCATTCCAAGAGGCACCCAGGCAAGGCTGAGCTCTCCATGTTCAAACCATTTTGTCATCTGCATTCACCAATAATATGTTCCCCATTTCTCCTGAAGAGCCCATTGAGGGTTAAAAGAGGTCATGTGTCTTCCTCCCAGCCTTTTCATGATAGGCACTAGAGTAGTTACTTTCTATCCCGGCAACCTTAAGGGGAAGGGAATAGCTCTTGCACCGTAAATATAGCAAATTCTTTTTTTTCTTTTGGTAGCAGGGATTGAACCCAGGGGTACTTAAACACTGTTGGACATGCCCAGTCTTGTTTTTATTTTTAGACAGGGTCTCCCTAAGCTGCTGCAGCTGGCTTTGAACTTGTGATCCTCTTGCCTCTGCCTCCCAAGTCTCTGGGATTACAGTGGCATAACCACGCTCACCCTGTGGCAAAAGTTTGCATGAAACTTTGCACTTATTTTTCACTTCATTTGGATTTCAATCTTTATAGAATATAAAATAAGTGGATTTAGTTTTTGAAAGAATTATATATACATGTACATATGCACATCTGTATAACTGTATGTTTGAAAGTATGTAAAAGAAAAACTTTTCTCAGTCAATAAAAAAACTTACTTATTTGATTGAATATTTTTATTAAAGAAAATTCTAGGGGCTGGAGCAGTGGCTCAGCAGTTATGGCGCTTGCCTGGCATGCGCAAGGACATGAGTTCAAACCCCAGCACCTCAAATGTTGGAGCAGCGAAAGTCACATGAAAAAATAAATAAAATTGGTTCTCTTTCTCACTTTCCCTCTCTCTTAAAAAAAAAGAAAGAAAGAAAGAAAGAAAATTCTGTAGTCACTTGTAAATTACCATAAATGACCTGTGCACCACCAAACATTTCTCGTAACTTGTGAAAGTTTGCTCATTTTTTGTTTTCCCTTTTCATCTGTAACTACATTATCTACAAATTTGCCTCTTAACTATTTACTGTAATGTAGACAGTCTCAAGATTTTATTTGCCTTCACCAATTTCTCACAGCTAGTCACAGCTAATAAATGCTCAGAGAGAATAGGAATGACTCAAATTCTAACCAAAAAGAAAAAAAACTAAAATTATAAACACCTTGGTCAGATCCATAACCTTGAATAATGATACTCAGAAACAACTTGAAAAAAATAATCTTAGCAGAAAAGATATCAGCTGCAGTTTTCAACTTACAGAGCCCCTTCTCAGGGCTGTCTCACATTTGATCTGCAATGGGTGCTCCATCAGAGGAAAGAATCTCTGAGCCCAGGGATGGGGGTAGCGGCTCAAAGTTCTAATGTTAAAAATTGCTTTTCAGTGCCCCAACTTCCTGGCCATGCAAAATAAACACTGCTGGGAGGACACACGCCAAAGCAGTGCAGCAGAGAACAGTGGACACACCCATCGAGCAGCCACCCAGCAGAAGTTCCCTGCAGCATTACATGGCAGCCTTCCCGGGCCTGGGGCTGATGGAAGCTGACACACTGTGCAGATCTGAGTTCTCAGAGCCACTCGCAGGAGGCTTGGTATTCTCTCACAGGGACGCCTAGTAGAGACGAGGAAAACCAAAGGAATACTGACTTACACAAATGGTTAGCACACACGTTAAAATAACGCATTCTCTATTCTTCACTCTTTTTATATAAGGATTTTTTTAAAAATGAAATTTACAAGAAAGTTAAGAGAATATTATAACGGACCATCTGTGCACTCACCAGCTTAAGAAATAAAAGCACTCAAAGCCTTCTTCATTTGCATTGACCTAAGAAATAAAACATTGTTAACATTTAGGAAGCCTTTTTCATTTGCATTTACCCTTCTTTCCCTCCCCTACAGCTAAAGATTATCCTGTATTTGGCATTTATAATTCCCATACAGGACACTTTATGGGGTGGGGGGTCATGCACATGTAATCCACAAACACCACATAATGTTAGTGACACATAGTAAAGTTATAGAAATAGCACCCTACGGTGAACATCACTTCTGCAACTGAAACTTGTATTTTTCTTTCATCATTGTGTTTTCCAGACTTAGCAAGCAACAAGTGGATTTAAGAATTGATTCAATCTGATTTGAATTGATTTGGTTGGTTTGATTTGGTTTATACCAGGGATTGTACCACTGAGCTACATACCCAGCTCTTTAAGCTTTTATTTTGAGATAGAGTCTCACTAAGTTGCTGAGGCTGGTCTCAAACCTGTTTCCTTCCTGCCTCAGCCTTCCAACACTCTGGGATTCCAGGCATGTGTCACCATGCCCAGCTAGGGATTTAAGATTTCTGAGCAGAGAACTGACAAGTTTCTTCTTGTTTTTTCACTTATAGTTTTAGGCACATTGGGTAGATGACTAATAAGTGAACTAATAATGACTCCAAGAACTAAAGTTGGTACTGAATCCCTCTATCAAGAGCTGGTATCAATAGCCCTCAAATAATTTGGAGGGAAAAATATAATCTCTCCCTTTTTATAGATTTTACACATCATTTCTCCTTTTACAAATACCACCTCACCGTTCTATATCCCTCCCTCCATCCTTTCTAATTGCTACCATTCCTTCAAGACAAAGGGAAATATTTAAATATCAATATCTTCAAGTAAAAATGAAATAAATGATGGATTACCAAGCTTCTCCCAGAAAAAGTAGGAATCATCTCAGATGAGTTATGATAGAGTTGGTTTAAGAGACTGAATCCTCCAGTCATAGGAAGTATGTTATTGTATGTTATTGTATGTATGTATCGTATGTCCAGTATGTTATCGTCACAGTTTATTGGGCCGCTCCTCTAAGGTGTAAACCCCAAAAACGGAGAGGCTGGGTTTCTATTTCTGTGTATCCCAGCATCCAGCACAGGGCCTGACACCGAGCAAGTTCACAGTGAATGTTTCTTGTTCAATCTGATAATGTACGTAAGTTGGACTCCAAAAATGGACCATTAACAAAACTTCAAGGCTTAAGCTATTAATATTGATGGCTTCTTTCATGGTTCTGTATACTCTAATTTTCTATCACTAACATTCTTTCCAGTGTTCTTTCAGTCCCATGAGAGAAAACTTGGCATCTTTGAATACTAATTATCCTGACATTTTCATACCTGAGGCTAAATGTATCATCAATGAGCTTTAACCTTATCAGTTTGAGCCCTGTGCCACTGCTCCGACAGGAGGACCAGCTGGCTCCCAGAGGGCATTCTGTCACTGCAAGATCCGTGCCCTTCAAGGAATCCTCAAATCATGCTCCACCACCCAGGCTTTGGAAGGGAAAAATAAAACTTACACATCAGAAAGCCAATACATTTATAGGAAAAAAATATACCAAGTAGAACAGAACATGTTGTTAGACTTGGGCACCCTCTGGTGATGTTTGCTTCGTGGAAGGCCACCTGTGTAACTTGCAAGGATTGCTATGAATCTCAGCCAAAGGGCGCATCCTCTTGACCTTGATTGAGCTTGCCTTTCTCAGAGGTCCATTTTACACTTAGTAGGCTTCTAAGTAAAAGCGTAAATGTCTGCTGTTAATTACCAGTCAGTCCTTGCTTGTCCTTCCAAATTTTTCTTCAAAATTGATCTGATTAATCCCTGATCCTAAAAGGAAACCATTTGGTATGAAGTAATGTGCATGTGAGGGTTGGGGTTAGAATCTTAAAACACAAGGAGTTGCTTTCTATACAGAAATGTTCCAGACTGGAATCCAAACTGTTCTTAAAGGCATCTAAAAGATTAATTAAAATTTCACTTTCTTGTGAAAGAGGCACATCTCTTCACATTATTGGACAGCAGCTCATCAAGAAAGCTCTCAATTCCAAAATTGTTTATGTTAATTCATAATCTGAATTGGTAGTGATACAGACTAGGACATAATTCAACTATTGAAAAAAGAAAACTCAAATAAGATTTCCCTCCATAACACTGTTAATGATATCTTACAATATCAGAATGTGTTAGCTGAAAAAAATCAAATAACATATTCTAAGGAAAAATCTCACAATGGAGTTTAAGTTGATTTTGTGTGACCAAAATTATCAAACTATCATTTTATCAGGACAGTGAAACATCTGAGTAAATCAATCAGTTTTTAAATGAGCCATTAGAGTGCCAAAACATATATTAAAAGCAAAACTATTGAATCTATCACATGAAGGTCAAGTGTACTATAGCCTCAACTGGCCATTTCACATCAAAACCAGCTTAGAAGATTCCCCATAATGCCCATTCAGCTCATATGTGTGAATTTTATTTAATCTCAAAACCTACAAGAAAGAAATGGAGTACAGTTAGATCATTTTTAGGAGGACCATCATTTATTGATTTAAAAGCTGTGTATATAATTCAGATAAATTTCAAATAAATTATCAGAAAAAAGAGGAAAATAATTATAAGTCTGGGCTGATTTTATATTATTTTGTTAAAAACTTGTATGGTTGTTCAAAAATAAAAAAAAATTTTAAAAAAAGGTCAATATTCAATAATTCTCCTGAGAAATTTAGAAAAACCTGAGGACAGGAGTCTACTTGTTGTCCTCATGCAAAATAGTTGAGAACTCAATCACCAAAATGTCCAAAGGGAGCTCCAAATATCTTAACACATTGACTCTGTCTTATCCAGTGGGTATAAAAAAGAGAGAAAGAGCAATTAAATTTGTAACCCTTGCTTCAAGTCAGCAGGAACATGTAACACATTAAGATGAGTAGATTAAGAAACTGAGGTATATATGAACAATGGAGTACTGCCCAGCTATTAAAAAGAAAGACATTATGGCCTTTGCTGGTAAAGGGATGGACATGGAAAATATCATGCTAAGTGAAATCAGCCAAACTCAGAAACTCAAAGGTTCAGTGTCTTCTCTCATATGTGGAAGCTAGAGTAAAATAAAGGGAAGCAGATGGACAAGACAAAATTACATAAAGAACCAATCAAATACAAATTAACATATGAGCTAAAGAAAGTCTAGCAGAGGAGAGGAAGGAGGGGAGAGGGGAGGAAGGATGGGAGGAAAAGGGGGCAGGAAAAAGGGGATCATGAACTGAAATCCACCCCCATGCATGTACGAGTTTGTTGGAATGAACTAGCTTCTATGTATAACCATAAAGCTCTAATTTAAATACATAAACAAGCTTTTAGTAATTTCTCTAATAATCTTTTCATAACTTGCATCTAATTATAAACCAATAACTGACCTATCCACACCTTGACCTTAGCAATGGACACCTAGCTCAGAGACCACCAAAACATTCCCTAACCAGCACAGCCTAAGGATGCAGAAAGCTGCTCCAAGTCTATCCTGGATCTTCTGCCATCTGTCCATGAAGAAATTGACCCATTATGTCCCATCATCCTGTATACAGTTGAAAATTCGGGACTGAATGGGTAAATTAATCTCTCTGAGTCACAGTTTCTTCTCAATAGCATAGTATAGGAAGCTCAAGAAAAGAGGCTGTGATTTCATGTGACTATGCATGGCATTTCTTGTCAGACAATACAGAGAGAGAAGCCCAGGCTGAATCATAGTTAAGGGCTTGAATTTCAAATTTGCCACCTAGTACTATACTACTCAGGAATAGTAATTGACATCTTTAGGTTTTGTTTTCCTCATCCATAAAGTAGAGCCCATGATACCTGCCCTTGATTTTTAAGAGACCTTGCAAAGTTTAGGAAGGAAGGGACAGGCACATGCTACTCAGCAAGGGTGCTGGGAGTAGTGGCTGTTACTGTTGTTGCTATTATTATACAATCCGGGAGAGGCTATGGGACTGAATGATAACAAGGTAAAGGGAGAAGGAAGATAGCAAATGGAGCTACCTTGACAGAAAGAATGGGAAACAGTGGAGAGGGAAGATGTAGAATAGGTAAAGAAAGGTAAAAGAAATTTTTAAAAGAGCAGGCTGAGAAATTCCTTATGAGAAAAATAACCAAGTAAAAAAGGTTGGGGAAGAAGAAAACAGAACTCACAGGGTTGGCAGTAGGGGTAGCGGGTGGGACATGGAAATTCTAGCAAAACACCCAACACGTGAGAACAAAATGCTTCAGTGGTAAACGGGACCACAGGTGAGCCTGTGATAAGTATGATTTACACAGATCCCTTGGATAAAAGCATGCCATCGCTACAGCCACTGGGAGCTTCAGGAATGATTGCTGCGATTCTGCAGGCAACTAAGGAGAATCGCTCTGTGATCACACTGAGAGGAGATAACCAATAGGTACAAATGCCAGCAGGGTGCTCGCTGTCCTGCTGCCTCCTCATTTAAGAGAAAGGGAAGAGAGGGAAACACGGAAAAGGGTACATCAGTTCCAGGAGACTCCTTGTGCAGCACTGAACAGCAGAAACGTTAAGCGGAAGGAGCCAAAGTTTCCATCAACTTTCAGAACTTCAAACAACAAAACATGCGGCCTTCTTAGTCCAGAGGACACGTTTCAGGGGAAATTTCAGAAAAGGAATTTGAAGGTAATGCAAATCAAACTTGCCAAATCAGAACCAGTTTAATTTTCAAAAAATACACTCAAAAATGTATAATATATACAAAATGAGGATCCTTAGGAAA
The DNA here is from genome assembly GCA_004027875.1 of Aplodontia rufa. Taxonomy (NCBI): domain Eukaryota; kingdom Metazoa; phylum Chordata; class Mammalia; order Rodentia; family Aplodontiidae; genus Aplodontia; species Aplodontia rufa. The sequence continues at coordinate 13,308 of PVKS010006502.1, forward strand.
TTTGCGCTAGAACCCCCATTTTCTACCATGCAGTAGAGTGGCATTCCTCGCTCTGAAGTGTGAAGGAATGGCGGAAGGTCCCCCTATGCTCATCATCAATGCAGATTTTTCACCTCATTTCCTCCCTCACTCAATGTCCAGCTTCTCAGATGCAGGGACTCTTCATCAGCTAGGTGATGAAACCTTGCTTATGACAGAATGGAGGGAAGTTTGGTTATCTTGACTTCCAAGGATTCAGGATACTATGATATTAAAGGGGCCTTCTGCCTCTCTTGGCATCTATGAAAAGGGAAAAAAATCATCTGGATTTCTTGAAACACTGGGAAATACACCATGCTGTACTAATACAATAGATGAGCCTTCCTAGCAAAGATAAGCATTCCTGAAAAAGAAGAGCAGAACAAATCCCAAGATGGGCCAGCAATACTTGGAGACCCAACTTGGACAGGGCAGGATTAGTGAGTGAAGGGTGTAGAAAGAAAAACAATAAGAAGTCAGCAAATGGCACACAGGCAGGCACAGCTCTCCCTACTGATAGAGCTCCAGAAAGGACAAGGCTAAGCTGGAAATACCTTGTAGCAATGGCGTGGAATCAATGACAGAGAACCGAGTGGGTAGAGAAGAGACTATGAAACAGATACTTGGTTCTGCAGTCCTGCCTCGTAGCTTAAATGTGATGGCATTCTAGAGACCACCAATAAAGCTGTTAGTCTTTACCTGACAGTGTGGCCCTTACCAAGAGCTGTTGCCTGGCTATGTTTTATATAAATCCACAATTTCTAAGGCAAAAATGTTGATACAGGATGAGCAAATGTATTCCTAAGATTGAAATGGTTTCTGTCAGCTAACAAGGAAGACATGTAGAAGTATTCCTATGTAACAGCTCTCAACTGTCTCCGTCACTAATCTTCCACATTCCTCAATGCCCACCGGGGCAGTTCACCTGGAAGACATGACTCACTTTCTTATGCCCAAGAAGATCTCAAAATACGAAGCTTACATTAAAGAACAAATCCCTTCAAAAGTTTCTGAAAGGCAAATGCACACAAAATTAAAACAATTGAAGTGAACCAAAAGTCCTCTTGTGCTGCCTTAGAGCTACTTGGGTACTAACGCTTGACACACTCATCATTGGCCCTGTTGCAGAACTGGGACTTTCTTGTTGAATTATCATTCTTTAATAAAACATAACTCTTTTGAAAGATTCTTAGATATGTAAAAAAATTGTTATCAAAAATAAATGGCAAGCCAGGTGCAGTGGAGCGTGCCTATAATCCTAGTGACTCGGGAGGCTAAGGCAGGAGGATTACAATTCCAAAGCCAGCCTCAGCATCTTAGCGAGGCCCTAGGTAACTTAGTGAGACCCTGTCTCAAAATAAAATATTAAAAGGGTTAGGGATATGGCTCAGTGGTTAAGCCTCTTTGGGTTCAATCCCCAGTACAAAAAAAATTGGAAATTTCACAATGCTGTGTAATGTAGTATTTGAGTTGAAAAGAAAAGGAGACCAGATTGGTCAGATTTCTTCACCTTTATGGATGATGCTATCCCCATGCAAGTTAGAACTATCCAAGTTGTCCCCAGTTCTGAAATCAACCAGAATATCCACATTATTATACGTGAATATGGAGATAGATAAGGTGAAATTCAGAATTTGTCTCTCTCCTCCCCTCCTCCTTCCCCTTCTTAATCTACAAATCCAAGTTGGAAGCAAATAAAAGAAAATGAAATGACAAGAAGATTGAATCTGGAGAACAGAAAGGATGATAGAAAAATTCCTGCTTAAAAATCTGAATTCCCCACCCAATGCCAGATGTCACTCAACTCATCCAAATGAAATCACCTGGAGAGGAAAAGGCATTCTCACATGAGGACCACAAAGCCTCCACCACTGCACCCTATTTGCTTCTCTTTTCTTCGCTGCGGAAAGATGAGTCAGTGTGATACCGGGAAGTACCATACAGATGGTACAAACAAACCATTCTGGAATGAGATCTGGGTGGTGCCAGCCCACCAGCAGTGGAGTACACATTCCTGATACTTGATGCCTTGCAAAATAGTTTAAACAAAAACCAACATGACAAATGAAAACATTCAAATGGTTTTGCTGTCCCCGTGTGGGCACAATCATGTTTTAGAAGAGTAACAACTAACCATCGTGACATGTTTTAGAAGAGTAACAACTAACCATTGTGACTGGGTTTCAGAATAAAAACATTCAGAGGTATGTTTTGCATTGCATAACCTCATTTGATGGCACTTTGCCAACTTTTGAAGCCTGCACAGGATAGTAATCCTCCAAGGAAATATGTGTTTATTGAGCATCTATTCAGCATCTAGTCATATACTAAGTGTCTTATCTCTGTTATATCAGTTAATCCCCACAGCCACCCTCCAAGTAAAGGATTCCTGCTACCTATTTTATACAGCTGAAAAAACGAGACTCAGTTTAATTTTCCACACAGCTAACGGGTAGCAATGCTAAGAGTTAATGTTCTCCACTTCTTCTAAGTGTGCCTTGGAAATAAATGGCCTCCTGTGAGAGTGCTTCTAGGAATCCTATAGGCTGGCACTCAGAGCCTGTTGTCTTGGTAAGAAAATGAAGTATACAAGCTATTTTTGGCAGTATTGATAGATTACTTATACATAACCATTTGGGAGTCATTAAGAATGGAATAATTTTACATTAACTCGTGATACTTTTATTTTAATTGGTGCATCATAGTCTTGCATGGTGAAGGGATTCATTATTACATATTCATACAGGCACATGACAGGATAATGTAACTTGAACCCAATTCTTACCCAGGATTTCCCCCCCAATCGCCCAAGCCCCCATCTCACATCTGCATTGTATTTCCCCAATTACAGCTATAAATGTATATATACATATATAAATTTTTTTTACTTTTTCAGCCCTATGCCTTCATGGGTATGATTTAGCTTCTCAGGGAAATACAGTATACCATACAGTATTTATAACCCCATATTTCTCTCCCCTGGAGAAGATCAGATTGACACATAATGAGAGAAATGAATGACCAGGTTAGTGAACCCTGCCTCACCCCACTGTGTCCCTTGTCCCTCAATGGTACACCCAGAAACCATCAAAAAGTACAATGCCACTCTGGAGGAGACACCAATTGGGGTCATTGAAAAAATTTTTAAATTGTAGCAGAAGTTCAAGGTATATTATGGTGAACTGAAAACTGCGTGACTTCAATGATGATTAAATAAGAGTTGTCTGGTTGCTCCTCTTCAGACTCCTCTAAAAAGTCTTTTGATAAAGTCTCTTGCCATAAAAAAACATTTCAACCATGACTCAGGAATCACCCTCAGTTAGGACATTACAGATTTTTTTTATTTTCCTTACGTTTTTTTAATTAGTTTTTTTAATTAGTTTTTAATTAATTTTAATTAGTTTTAATTAATTTTAATTAGTTTTTTTAATTAATTTCCTTACGTTTTTTTAATTAGTGCATTATAAAGTACATAATGTTGGGATTAGTTGTCATGTATTCCTAGATGCACACAATTCAGCAATACAATTTGTTCAATACCCCCCACACCCATTGACCTTCCTCCTCCTGTCTCTGATCCCTTTGCCTTTCTGCTCGTTCCTGTTTTTCCTAAAAAAAACCTAAGTACAATGACATAATTCTTATACCTATGCAGAACATTTCATGTATATATGACTATAGTACATACAGTGACATGCTTAAAAATGCTTGGAATGTATCTTGCTTTATCTCAGTTTCAACATTTCCCCTTCTCCTCCCCCTTCCTTTCATGCGTTATTATTCCTTGATATATTTGACAATAGGATTAAACATATACGTTTTTGTACAGGTATGCAGCACAGCTTGTTCAAATATCTTATAAAGTATATTGCAACTGTATCTCATAAATATTAACAGTTTGCATGTTTGTTCTATGGATATAATACATGAGTTTGTCTACCTTTCCCCCAAGCCTGGGTTTAGGTCCAGCCTCCACAGAGGAGGAAAAACATTCGATCCTTGACTCTCTTGGTTTGGCCAACTTCACACAGCATTATTTCTTCCATTGCCATCTATTTACCTTCAATGGATGCAATATCATTGTTTCTAATAGATGAGTAGAACTCCATTGTACATATATACCAGAACTTTTGGATCCTTTCATCCAGTGAGGGGCATCTGGGTTGTTTCCATAATTTAGCATTGTAAATTGATCTGCTATGAACATAGATTTTGATGTGTCACTGAAGTGTGCTGATTCTAACTCCTCTGGGAAAACATTCAGAAGAGGGATAGGTGGGTCATATGGTAGACCCAATCCTAAGTTTTGAGGCATCTATACACTGCTTTCCAGAGTGCCTGTATCAGTATGCAATTCCACCAGCAGTGTGTTAGTGTTCCTGTCTCTCCACAGTGCCTTCCAGCATTTGTTATTGTTTGTATTCTTCATCTTCATCTACCTTAAGGTAGTTTTAATTTTCATTTCTCTGATTAACAGTGATTTAGAATATTTTCTCATGTATTCATTGGCTTGCTCAATGTCTTCTGTTGAAAAGTTTCAGTTTAGTTCTCTGGCCCAATTATTGATTGGATTGTTTATGTTTTTGGTATTGAGTTTTTTGAGTATTTGTAAATTTTGGATATTAGTGCCCTGTCAGAGAGATCACAGGCCATGATTCTCTCACATTCTTTAGGTTGTCTCTGGACTATTTTGACTATTTCCTTGACTGTACAGAAAGTTTTTAATTTAATGGCATCCCACTCATTGATTTTTTACTTTAATTCTTTCACTTTAGGAGTCTTGTTGACGAAGTCATTGCCAACTCCCATATGCTGGAGCATTGGTCCTAATTTTTTTTTCTAGCAGTAGTATGGTAGCTGGTTTAATTTCTAATTCCTTGATCCATTTAGATTTGATTTTTGTTCAAGGTGAGAGATAAGGATCTAATTTCAATTTTCTGCAAGTGGCCATCCAGTTTGTCCAGCACCATTTCTTGAATAGGCCATCTCCTCCATGTTATATTTTGACCCCCTTTGTCAAAGATCAGATGTTTAAAGATTTGTGGGTATATCTCAGAGTCTTCTATTCAGTTGGTCATCATTCCTATTTTGACAACAGTATCACACCATTTTTAATACTACAACTCTATAGTATAATTTTAGATCTGGTATTGCAAAATCACCTGCTTCATCTTTGTTGCTTAGTAATGTTTTGGCTATTCTGGGTTTCTTGTTGTTCCAAATGAATTTGAGAATTGCTTTTTCTACATGTACAAAAAGTGACTTGGTATCTTGATAAGGATTGCATTGAATCTGTACAGTGCTCTGACTAACCAAGAGCATGGAACATCTTTCCACCTTCTCAGGTCTTAAGCAATTTGTTTTCAGTGTTCAATAATTTTCCTTGTAGAGATCTTTTACTTTTCTTGTTAGATTAATTCCCAAGTATTTTATTATTTTAGAGGATATTGTGAATGGGACCAATTTCCTCATTTCTTCCTCTGCCCTAATATTGTTGGCACACAGGAAAGCTATTGATTTATGGGTATTGATCTGGTAGCCTGCTACTTTGCCAAATCTCTTTATTAGCTCTAGCAGTTTTCTAGTGGAGTCTTTTGGATCTTCCAGATATAGGAGCATGTCATCAGCAAAAAGGGATAGTTCCACTTCCTCCCTTCCTATTCTTATCCCTTTGTTTTCCTCCTCTTGCCTGATTGCTCCAGCCAGGGTTTCAAGGACTATATTGAATAAAAGTGGTGAAAGCGGGCAGCATTGTCTTGTTCCCAAATTCAGTGGAAACGCTTTCAACCTTTCTCCATTTAGTATTATACTAGATCAGTGTTTGGCATGTATGGCCTTTACAAAGTTGAGTTCCTTTGATCCCTGTTTTCTCCAGTTTTGAGCAAAACTGGGTGCCGGATTTTATTAAAGGTCTTACCTGCATCTATTGAGATGATCATATGGTTTTTTTACCTTAGTTCTGTTTAAGTGAAGAATAACATTTATTGATTTGCATATATTGTACCAGCCTTGCATACCTGGAATGAAGCCCACTTGATCATGATGAATTATATTCTTGATGTATTTTTGAATGCTGTTTGCAAGAACCTTATTAAGGACTTTTGTGTTAATATTCATGAGGGATATTGGTCTGTAGTTTTCTTTTTTTGATGTGTCTTTGTTTTGTTTAGGTATCAGAGTTATGGTTGCTTTATAAAAATTGTTTGGGTGAGTTTTCTCTTTTCCAATTTCTTGGAATAGCTTAATAAGTAGAGATGTTATCTCTTCTTCAAAGGTGTGGTGAAACTCAGCAGAGAATCCTTCAGGTCCTGGGCTTTTCTTCTTTGGAAGACTTTTAATTGCTGTATAGATTTCGGTGACTGTTATTGGGCTGTTTAGGATTTCAATTTCATCCTGTGTCAATTTGGAGATGTTGTATCTGCCTAAAAATTTGTCCATGTCATCCAGATTCTCTGATTTAGAGAACAGTTTTTCAAAATATTCTGATAGTCTCTTTCATTTCAATGGGTTCAGTGGTATCACTCAGTTTTAATCGGTGATTTTGTTGATTTGCTTTGATTCTCCCCTTCTTTTAGTTAGATTAGCTAGGGGTCTATCAATTTCATTTTTTTTCAAGAATCAGCTCTGTTTCATTGATTTTTTATTTTATTTTCAATTTCATTGTTTTCACCTTTGATATTATTTCCTGTCTTCTGCTGGCTTTGGGATTAGACTGTTCTTTATTTTGTAGAGATTTGAGTTGGAGCACCAGCTTTTTGTTAGGGTTCTCTCCAGATTCTTTTTTTTTTTTTTCTTTTTAAGAGAGAGGGACAGTGAGAGAGAGAGAGAGAATCAATTTTTATTTCATTTTTTCATGTGGCTTTCTTTGCTCCTAGACTCCATTGTGTATGTGGTGCTGGGGTTTGAACTCACATGCTCGCAAATGCCAGGCAAGCACTGTAACCACTGAGCAACCGCTCCAGCTCCTCTCTTGATTCTTAATGTGGACACTCAATGCTATAAAATTTCCCCTTAAGAATGCTTTCATGCTGTTCCAGAGGTTTCGATATGTAGTGTCTTCATTCTCATTCTCTTCCAAGAATTTCTTAATCTCTGTTCTTATGTATTCTTTGATCCATTCTTCATTCAATAGGGTGTTATTCAATCTTTAAATATATGTGTGTTTTGTGCCATGATTTTTGCTATTTTTAGGGTCATGGCATCATGGTCTGATAGGATACACAGAATATCTACTTTTTATATTTGCTCAGATTTCCTCTGTGAACTAGAATATGATCTACTTTGGAGAAGGTTCCATGTGCTGCTGAGAAGAAGGTATACTCTGCCAATTTGGGGTGGAATATTCTCTAGATGTCTGTTAAGTCTGTTTCATTTATGCTATTGTTTAGACTGGAGATCTCTGTATTGTTTTGTGCTTTGATGATGTGTCTATTGGTGATAGAGGAATATTAAAATCTCCCAGTACTATCATGTTGATGTCCACAAGTGGTTTTATGTCTTGGAGTAATTTTTCCACTTAGTTGGGGGCATTGATGTTTGGAGAGTATATATTTACTATGGTTATATCTTCCTGTTGTATTGTTCCCTTTACTAGAATGTAGCAGCCTTCTTTATTTTTTCTGATTAATTTAAGTTTGAAATCCACTTTGTCAAATATAAGAATTGCAACTCTAGCTTGCTTTCTTGGGCCATATGCCTGGAAGATTTTTTCCTATCCTTTCATCCTTAATCTGTGGGTGTCACTGACTATAAGGTGGCTTTCCTGCAAGCAGCATATTGTTAGATTTTGTTTTTTGATCCAATCTGCTAGTCTGTGTCTGATTGGTACATTGAGACCATTCACATTCAGTGTTAGAATAGTTATGTGGTTGTGGTTCATAGTCATTGTGTTTTATTAGAAAGTTCTGTGCTGTCTTAGTTGTGTATTGATAGCATGTACCTTTATTGAATTTCCTCTGTTTATGGTTGAGGAATGTTTGCTTGTTCTTGTATTGGGAATTTATCTGAGTATTCTTTGTAATATTGGCTTTCTGTTCACAAATGCTGAAAGTTTGTTCTTATCATGAATAGTTCTTATTTCCCCCTCATATTTGAAGCTGAGTTTTTCTGGGTATAGTATTCTTGGCTGCATGTTGTGTTCATTCAGGTGTTGAAAGACCTCCTTCAATGATCTTCTCGCTTCCAGAGTCTGAGCTCAAAAGTCGGATGTAATTCTTATTGGTTTGCCTCTGAATGTGATTTTTGGATTTCTCCCTTGCCACTTTCAATATTCATTTCTTGATTTCCTTGTTGTACACTTTGAATGTGATGTGTCTTGGTGAGCTTCTCATTTGATTAGACTGATTGGGTGTCCTATAAGTTTCCTAGATGAGATAAATATCTGACTATTTTTATATGGGAAAATTTTTTAACTATTTCCTTGAGATTGTTCCTTATCCTATTCATTTGTGATTCAATTTTTTCTTGTGTCCAAATTACTTCCTTTTTGAGTATGTCTATTTCTTTGATAATAGTTTTTCAACTCTTGAATTTTCTTAGTCCCTTCATTATGTCTTCTTTTAGCTCACTGTTCCTTTTAGTAATCAGATCATTGATGATATTTTCAAGGTTTTCATCTCAGTCCCTATCCACGGCATCCTTTTTAGGGAAGTTGTTGGTTTGAGGTGAACCTCTCCTAGTTTGAGTCTTCATTTTTGAAGAGCTTCTTCTGGATCTCTGAATTGAGATTTCCTGAAGGGAAGGAATTTCAGGATTTCCAGGTGGTTTTTCTTTGCAAGTCAAAGGGTCGGATCAGCCACCACCCCTTTCATGGTCACTTTCCACATGATATTTCTGCCTGGATCCTTGTTTTGCTCCACCTTTTGGTTCCAGGCTCAATGTTGCAAATCTGAACCTCGGTTGTCCTGGGAACCTCCTCCAGTTGGTCCTGAGCAGAGGATTCCCCAGATGAAGGTCCTATCAGTGGTGTCTTGAGCACCTGCCAGCAAGACCCAAAGAGGCCCTGACAGGCACCCAGGGGCATCAGGTAGGTGCGGGCTGCTCCAGACACGGAACCTCCTCCGGTAGGTCCTGAGCAGGGTCTGCTCCAGATGGGAGTCCTACTTGTGGTGTCCTGATCACCTTCTAATGGGACTCAAAGAATTCCCAAGAGGCCCACGGGGCATCAGGTAGGTGGGAGCTGCTCCAGGCAGGGAACCTCCTCCAGTCAGTCCTGAGCAGGGGCTGCTCTAGATGGGGATCCTCTACATTAGATATTTCTAAGTACAGATATTTTTCTCCCAGCACTGTGGCAGTACACATGTGATTAGCCCAAGATTATATTTACCCAATTCTTTTAAATATCACTGAGACATCTCCTGTCACCTTTGCCTAGGACTATAGACTTTAGGTATAGTTATTTTGTTTGATTTGGGCGACAGGGGTATTTTGAAGTAATTTGGAGAGTCTCCACATGGAAAAAAGGCTACATAAGAGTGGGCTTCAGGGGGTTGTGGACTTAGCTCAGTGGCAGAGTGCTTGCCTAGCACACGCAAGGCCGAGTTCAGTCCTCAGTCCTGATAAAAGAAGAGGAAGAAAAAAAAAAAAAAAAGAATGGGCTTCAGATTTCAGCTATTTGATTCCCAAAAGCTGAGTGGTGGAGAAACACTCTGCCCAAGGAGATCCGCTTTATTATGTAAGGAGACTATAGCAGTTGCACTGTTGTCCCAGGAAGCTACTGTTAAAATTTGCCATGTAAACAAATGTACATTCCCTTGGCATAATACTGCCAACTGTTAAGCCTTAGATGGGCCTTCCTCAGGGATTTAAACACAATTAAGAGTCAATAAAATAGGGCTAGAGCAGTGGCTCAGCAGTTGTGGCACTTGCCTGGCATGCACGAGTACACGAGTTCAAATGCCAGCACCACGTACACGTTGAGGTCTCGGAGCATCAAAAGCCACATCAAAACCTAAATAAAATTGATTCTCTCTCTCAGCAAAAAAAAAAATAAATAAAAGTCAATAAAATAGCTGCACACAGTGGAACACACCTGTAATTGCAGTGGCTCAGGAGGCTGAGGCAGGAGAGTCATAAGTTCAAAGCCAACCTCAGCAATTTAGTGAGGCCCTGAGCAAAGTAATAAGACCCTGTCTTAAAATAAAAAATAAAAACAGACTGGGGATGTGGCTCAGAGGTTAAGTGCCCCTGGGTTCAATCGCTAGTACCAAAAAAAAAGAAAAAAGTCAATAAAATAATATAGGTTGGGTGTCCCTTATCCAAAATGCCTGGAAGCAGAAGTGTTGTGGATTTCTGTCAGATTTTGGGACATTTTCATATACACAATAGCTTCAGAAGAGACCCAAATCTAAACATGAAGTTCATTTATGTTTTGTATACATCTTATACATGTGGCGTGAAAGTAATGTTATGCAATACTTGCAGTGAGCCAGACTTTGACCTCATGTGGTCAGGTGTAGATTTTTTCACCTGTGCTGTCATGTGGACTCAATGTAGTTTAGAGCATTTCAGATTTCTGATTTTGAATTAGGGATGCTCACCCTGTAGTTACTCAGTTTACTTCTCCTAAAGCCCACATGCCTTCATTCTTTTTACCATTTTTGGTGTTTGGATTCCCATGCGTGGAACTCAAAAGCCCCACTAGGAACATCACAACATCCAAATGGAGGATTTGCCTGTATAGGGTCCAGCAGATAATCTGCAGTAAACACTGGTTCCCAAAATTTGACATAAAATCATCCCTAGAGAAGGAAAGTGCTGTGAAGACTCAACATCGTTCATTCTGAGATGGGTGCATGCACACTGCCATGATTAAAAATTGGGAAACCCTCAAAATAAGAATAGCTTGCCAGTAATTAATAAACACTATAAAAGAGTCCTTTTTCCTACAATCTGTCTGAAGAAACATTATGTTAAAGTGAAGTGGTTTGCATGAAGGCTTTCTGAATACATCCCTGGATGGATACTTTCCAGTCAAACAGAATATTTTATCTGCTATAGAGCAGGGAAGGTCCATCATTTATTAGGCTGAGCTACAACTTGCATATATTTTTCAGGACAATTTGCTTGCTTTTGTTCTGATTCTGACTCCAAAGCAACTTTATGAGCATTAACTTGGCATACCCAATACCACAACATCAAGATGATGATGTTCCGGATCCTGTTCCCAATGCTTCAGTTATTGGAAAGGCTTTTGGACCACAGTAAATAATCAACAGACCAGCCTCCTGGTTTATCATGTTCTCCATAGGGGTTTGGGAGAGCATCAGTACTACCCAAGACCCTCAGAACCTGGACAAACTGAATCCAAGCAGCTTTCTTTTGTCTTTAAGCCACAGCATCCCCGCTGAGGACTATCCAGGGAGACTGCAGCGCAGGCATAGCTGGCATCCCTCAGCAGTGTCTTTCATTTACAAGCAGAAAAACAAAATATTCTCCCTGCCTCAAGCACTTACCAGTTTTCAGGCTTCCTCCAACAGCACCATGTGCTCTCAACAGATCATTCAAATGCATCCCACACTATCACAATTATGTTTTGTTCTGCAGAACAGTACTTCTGAAGGCAGATGATAGAACAAGCAGTCATTTTTTTATGAAGCCTCCCTAAGTGTGCTTTGAACTAGAAAATTCGATAACTTCTCATTCTAGCACCCAATGTTCATTTCTAATCTACTTTATTGCAATCAAATGTTATACGTCACACTGAAAAGCCATTTAGAAGAAAAAAAAAACACAGGATACTCCATATACTTGAGGCACCAAGGAAAAAGATACTTGTTGGGCACCTGTGTGAGATTCTAGATGCTTGAAAATGAGACATCACATTTATTTATGAAAAAAGTAATTGCCCTTCATTTCTTTAAAAACTGGAATGCTCCAACGTGCAATCGATACTTGCCACCTTCTCCCCTCTTCTCTGGCATCTAAGCCCTTTGTATAACATATCATTTCATGATCATCTATAAATTACCTACCTGAATAAGTATGAAGCTAGAGGGATTACAGCTGCTTTGTTTGTCAGTGTTGATGAGATTTAATGTTCAGCTTGGATTTGGAGGTCAGTAATTAAGAAAGTTAACTTTAAAGTATTGTTGAGCTTTTAAAGAGAGAGGGAAACACAAATTCTAACCTAGCACTTATCTTGTGTTAGACACTACCTGAGAGTTCTTCATATATTCATTATTTCTGCTAGCTACTGTGCAAGATAGTTATTATCCAGTGTTTACTAATGGAGAAACCAAAGTTCAGAAAGGTCAGGAAACATTTCCAAGCTCATATAACCAGAGAACGAGAGCCAAGCTTATTTGATATGGAAGACTTTTTTCAAAATATGCTAGACTGCTTCACAGCATCTTTGCTCACTTCTGAATCAATGAATAAATTTAACCAATGGCCTCTCTTTGCCTCAGCTTGTACATCTATAAAGGTGAAGGCAAATCACTAGTAATTTTTCAGTTTCCTTCCTGCTGTAAGTCTTCATGCTAAAGTCAATTCCACATTGAAAGCCGCACTACCAAATACACCATGCAGCAGTGACTCCCTAGGATGTGTGGAAGCGTTTAAAATCTTGAAATAAAATCCTATTTATAATCTATTGATTAAACATTATGCTAGCAATCACCCTAAGTGCACAATTACAAAAATTGAACCTAGGTAGCAACAAATTGCCAAGGCCCTTCCTGAAAGTTTGAGTATAGTCAACAGAAAAATCAAATGTTCCCCCAGTGAGTCCAATTATCATCATGTAATCACAGGGCAGTCTTCGAGGGTGTGCCTGCAGGGAACACCCTAATGTCACAGTCCTAACGGTATCTTAGGTATGCCTTGAGATAGGTTTTCCTTCCAGTAACACTTCTTGCTTGCACAAACATGAGTATCTGAGAACTGAAATAATACAGCTGGAATTCTCAAAGGAATACCAAGTCCATTAGGACTAGGTTCCATGTTGGTATTTTTGGTTTCAAATCAGGCAAAATAGTTTTGCTTGAAAGCAAGAAATATTTCTGGGAATATAAGTAAAGTTAGTAGGTTCAGGATCTGTTCTGCCACCAATAGGCCATGTGATAGTGAATTAAGAGGGTTTATTGATCCCTTCCAAACCTCAACTCCTTGCTGATGAAATAGTATTTGCTTAAAAAAGCCATTGTCAAAAATAAATGAGATAAATTATGGCTAAATCACCATAATGGAGTACCTGGATTCCTGATGTCTTTTCACTCCAGACCTTATAGACTTTAACACAGCAGCCAGAGAGATCCTGCTAGAAATGGAAGTGTGTGAGTTGCCATCTTACTCTTGTGAAAAGCAAGTCACTGTCCTTGAACACTGCTCATCCCAGCCATGCTGGCCTTGTGCAGGCTTTTGAGCAGAGCAGGCATGTTCCTGCCTGCCTTAGCATCCTTGAACTTGCAGCTCTCTACCTGGAAATTTCCCCAGAAACATGCATGGCCCATCTCTCACTGCCTTCAGGTCTTACTTCAAAGAGCACCTTCTCATAGAGGACTTCCTTGGCATTCTTTTCCAAAAATCATAATTTCTCTGCCCCCCAAACTTCCTTTATCTCTTCTCTGCTGTTTTTCACCTTAGTATTTATCAGCATATAACAGATTATACATTTACTTATTTACTTGTTTATTAGCCATTTTGCCCTCTAGAATCTAAGCTACAGTGATCTTTGGTTTGTCCACTGCTATATCCTCACTTTTTAGAATAGTGATTTGCATATTGGCATTCAATAAATATGCTTAATAAAGGAAAGGGAATGAGATCTTTGGGAACGTTTGTCCATAGTATCAAAAAGCTGAAAAAGATCACTTGTCAACAGGTAGATGATAAATAGTGGAATATATAAACAAAAATATTATTCAGCAGTGAAAAATGAATGCAAATATGTAAAAACATGATTTTTAGAAATATAATTTGAGTGACAAAATCCAGTTGTAGAAGACCATATACACAGCATAATATTAAACAATTTTAAGTCTATTCTTGTTTTTAAGAAATGAAGTAGGAATTTAAAATTTTTCTTACTGAGGAAAGACAATAATTTTTATAAACCAGTTCTGTCAAATATTCAAGGAACAAATAATCCTGGTATACAAAATATTGCAGAGACTGTGGACATTTTTTAAAAAGGAAATGAAAGTAATATCAGCAAGGATCATAAGAGATCACAATGGAGTTCTATTCAACCATTAAAAAGAAATGAAATGACATTTGCTGGTAAATGCGTAGAACTGGAGGAGCTCATGCTGAATAAAATGAGCCAGGCTCAGGAAGTCAGGGGTTGAATATTTTCTCTTACATGTAGAGAAAGAGAAAAAAAAAAAGAATTAAGTAAGAGGGTGGAGGGGAGATCTTATGAAAATAGTAAGGAGAACAGTAGAGCAGAAGAAATAAATTAAGGGCAAGGAAGGATGGAAGGGAAAGAGGAGATTCTAGGGAATGAAATCAACCAAACTATGCTGTGTACATGTACTAATATATTACAATGACTCTCACTTGTATGTATACTTATAATGCATCACTTAAAATAAGTGAATAAAAATTGGGAGACTAGTAAATTAGAGGAAAGAGATAAGAGGAGGAAGGGAGGAGAAGAAGGGAGGAGAAGAGGAGAGGGGACGTACTGGGGAATTAAGTGGAGCAAATTATGTTATGTGCATGTATGAATACATCACAATGAATCCCACTATGATATATAATTATAATGTAATAATAAAACACAATAAAAACATTTAAAAAGAAATCAAAAGTTTGGAAAAGATGAAAGCTTCTTAGTGATTTATATTAAAGCTATTAAAACTACTGAGAAAACTAGACATTATCCTGGATAAAAGCTAAATTGTAAAACTCAATTGTATATTTGCATAGAATTTTTCAAATGAAAATAAGTTTGTGAATAGATACCATTTAAAAGTTTCAAAAACAATATACTTCTTAGGAGTAACTTCACAGAATAAGAGATGCCAACCACTCACATAAAAAACTATTTCAAAAATTAGTAAGTCAGCAAGGAAACAAGGAAATGAGTGGGAAAATGTTACACATTTACTCTATAGTATGAAAACATTGTCTTCCCAAATTAGACTATAGTTTCCATGTAATTAAAATAATTTAAATGAGATTTGGAGGAACCTGATAATACATAATCTCAACATTCATATTGACAAGCAAAGGGCCAAGAATATCCGTAGAAGAAAGAAGTGGAATATGGACTCAGTGGGATTTGTCTAGCCAGATGTTATGCCATAAGGGTTAAGTGCACAGACTCTGGAATCATACTTCCTTGGTTTGAATTTTAGTTCTACCATTTCCTGCATATGAAAGCCAAGTTGAGTTTCTTTATATTTCTTATGAAGATTTAATGACTTTACATATGGAAAGCACTTAGAACCTTGCCTGGCATGTAGTAAGTGCTTTATTGACAAATGCTAGGAATAGGTAATTCACTGAAGCAGAAACATGAATATACAATAAACATACGGGGAAATTACTCAACCTCACTAGTAACACAAGTTAAATCAAAGTAATAGGCAAAAAAGAAAGGGCCTGACAATACCAAACATTGAGGAAGATGTAAAGGAAGAAAATTGAAATTAGATATCCAAATAGCAATATTTCTTAAGGCAAAATCGCACATAAGCTACATTCAAACATGTCCACACCCAAGCGAGTACTCTAGAGAAACTCCAGTCTTGCACAATAATGATCACTACCATTTTACTTAAGTGTTGAAGTCTATAGTGTCCCTACATTGGCAAATATCTAAATAACTTGTGATATGTCCACAAAACAATACCACACGGCAAAAAATAAATGGAATTCTACATATGAATAAACATAATGAAGAGTGGGAAAAAGTTGCAGAATGAATATGTATGGTTTACCATTTATATGCATTTAATTTATTCAAAAGAATGCTAAATTTCTTATAGCTTAAAATATTATTTGGTGAAAGGTAAAAGTGTATGGGAATATAATAATAAGCACGAGACTGAGATAGAGATTACTTCCAAAAGGCAGATAGAATTAGGGAACCATATATAGCAGCAACATCAAAATACCTACAATATGTAACTTCACTAAAAATCCATGAAGCAAATAAAGAGAATTGCATCCATCTAACAAAGCTCAGGTAGCAACTATGTGGATTTTGTTTTAATCTATATTTTCCATGCGTCTGAAATATTGCACATTTTCAAGAACCTGAGAATAATTGAGTGTGTCACTGCATGCTGTGTTTAAAGTGATCACACTCCTGTAAAACAAACAGAAGCAGCCTAGGCGTGTTCATGTATGTTGGTGCATTAATGAAGGCCTGGAAGGTGCACACAGACCACTGACTGTGGCTGCCTCTGGAGTAAGAAATGAAAATAGAAAAAGAAAGGAGAGAGACTTCATTGGTTTACTCTGTATGCTTTCATATGATCTTAATATTTGATTTGATATTACTTGAGTAACAAAATAATTCATAATAAAGAGAAAACATGATGGGGACCAACCCAGAGGGATACCCAAAGCCAAAATCCAAAGGATATGGAGTTGAGACCTCAACTGCACAGAAAAGTTAGGATTCTTCTTAGGATAAACATCCCACATTCAGCACCAGCCAATTGCTCTCAGAGCACTTCAGAGAGTTAAAGAATATGGGGCACTTTGGGGAGGGGGGATTATAATTAGTGTTGTCCTGAAACTGCACTCTCCTCAGAAGACTGAGTCCTATGATGACCCAAAGATTGTAACAGTCCTGTTTTTCCATGCAGGATGGTCGTTTTCCATGCCAAAGGCAATTCATGAAATGGAGCCACCTATAGATTAATGGCAAGACAGTGCTGGGAGGGGGAGGGATTTAAGAAGTTGTTCTGATCTCTAAAGATAGGGAAGCACATTCTCATTAATCACAGTGAAATCAGAGCTCAGCAATAAAAGCTGCTGGCTTCAGAATGAGCTGTTTTTCCAGGAGTCATTTATTTGATGTTATGTCACTGATAAACTGTGCCAACCACGACTCTGTGTGATCAAGCCAAGTTTATTCAGACACACATCACTGCCTCCTGGAACAGCTAAGGCCAGAACCCTCAATCTTTGTCAGGAACTCCAAACTATTTGGGCATCTCCACAATTGGTGGAAGCCAGCAAAGCTTAAAATGTAAATCATGCTCATCAAGGTATCTGAAGGAGAGCACGAGAGGTGTAGGTTGGTGTGAAAGAA
The DNA here is from genome assembly GCA_004027875.1 of Aplodontia rufa. NCBI lineage: Eukaryota > Metazoa > Chordata > Mammalia > Rodentia > Aplodontiidae > Aplodontia > Aplodontia rufa. Next base: position 30,538 of record PVKS010006502.1, read on the forward strand.
GAGGCTTTGCAGAAACTTGTCAGAGTATCTCATCAAGGACAGAAGGGTTGTCCTTCATTGTTTTCTGAAATTCAAATAATTGGAGCAATATCTAACAACAATAATGTCCACCATTTCTTGTGGACCAATCAGGGCAAGCAGGATGATGAACACCATCTGTATCCTACTTCCTGTTACCCCACAACCCAACGCAGGTAACTGTCATGTCACATTCTCTGAGCAGCTTGCTGCGGGCTCATCATCCAGAAGAGGAGGAGGATGTGGTCAGTGGGGGTAGAAATCCATTTCCATCACTACATGCTGAACACCCTTTGGTAAAACACTTAATTTCTCTATCCCTAGATTCCTCTCCTTAAAACTGAGCATGTTAATTCATAAGATTATTGTAAAGATAAAATGATAAATAGATTTCTAAAACTTTTGAACAATTAATTGCTATAGAACCTAAATGAACAAATAGGATATCCTTCTAACCTCCAACACACACGCCACACCCCACATCAATGCGTGTCCTCAGTTCCACAGGCACCAAGTCTTTCTTCCTTGTCTCTTAAAATAAGCACATTCTCATTCTCCTTCCTCAAAGCAATATCATTTCCCTTATATTCCAACCCTCCAGACACAGTGAAGTATTGACTTCATTGGTATTTACTTAGGTATCTGTGTTTTTATAATTCACTAACATTTGGAAGCTTCCACAGCTCTCAGGGTGGGATGGGAGGGTGAAACTTTCTGACAAGGTTGAGACAATTTCAATCACCCCATTGAGTTTCTGGGGAGTCCAGACAAGGCCCACATTCCAAAGTGACCTACTAAATACTGCAGTAGCCAAATCAAGAAACAGTAAAAAACAAAGTTGAGACTCAAGTTCCCAAAGTTGAGACTCAGATAGCAATAGATAGCTGCCTCATTTTTCTATTTCACACTGCCTGTCTCATGATGCATTTTTAAACTATTACAGTTCATTCAGGTTCTATAGTAATTAATTACTCTATTTTTTAGAAGTGTGTTTCTATCATTTCATTTTATCCTTACAACAATCTTATGGATCAATGGATGTTAACCTTATGGATGCTATCCCTAATCATTTTTATGTATTTGTGTGCATATATACCCACACACAAAATTGATTTTTAAATGCATAAATGCTATTGTGCTGTAAAAACTCTAAAATTTGGTTTTTTGCAATGATATGTTTGGCGCTTTCCTCCATGTTATCTATGATGTTCTACTTTTATAGACTCTGTTCTTTGGCACTCAATGAAATCGAGTGTATCCTATTTATTGTCACTTAGAAAAAGTGAGGACAGTTTCCATTTTCAATTTAGAGAATAATGAAAAAACTGCTGTGTTGATTTTAGGGACATCAGGTGTGCAGGTCCTCAGTTGAATGATTCCGTCCACACTTAATACCTTAGTTATAAGTGACAGTGTAAGAACTCAGATAAACCAGCACAGAAGAACTATTTATAGCCCCTGGGATTTTAAAACATAGAATCATCTGGAACTGATAGAAAATATCTCATATTCCAAATCCCTTATTTTATAAATAAGAAATTTGATGCTAAGAAATGTTTTTAACTCATCCAAGAAATATTAAGCTTCTTTTTTCCTACTTCCCCAGGTTTGTCTCAAGGATCTCAAAAGTAATTCATAAAGTAGTCCCTGTTTTTTTAAAGCAATCCCTTGTAGCTTACCAGCTACAAAAGATGTGATATTTGATTTGCTCTTTGAGCTGGGACACTACAGTAAAGATAACATTGATTTTCAATCAACAGTGTTGAGGATACATCGTTTTCAGTCAATACGAAAAGCCCTTAAAAATCGATATTTGCTCAAATAGGGAAACCACAGGACTTCTACCAAGCACCAATAATAGATGTGATGAGAATTAAATTTAATTAAGTGATGCACTTTCTGAGAACACCAGCTAGTACTCGAATGTTCCATTCAGAAATGTTTCATTTATATATTAAGGTACATAATGAAGCCATTTTATTTAAAGATGCCCTCTTTGCTAGAAAATTTGTGATTGGTCTGAACTACAATAAAATGAGGATCACTGAGTCCTGCTTGCCAGGAGTCACCCAAGTAGTTTTTTTCAGCTGTTGCTTTATTTTTATCAGAGAGGGAGTGACAGTGCTTTCTAACGATGGTTCTTGGTCAATTAAAAAAAAAACCCATCCTATTTCATTAGGAAAAGTGTCTTCCCACTGTGGAGGTCAGCACTTTTCCTACCTGGCACTCCTGCTCACTTGCATGGAAATGGTTTCGAATCTTCCTCCCCAGCCAGCCCTTCTCCGGGTCTTCAAGCAACTGTTATGTGCCAGCTGGCAGTGACTCTCGAGTTGAAAGATTATTCTCAGGTTTTTCACATTTGCTATATTAACAAGTTTATCCATTTCACTTTTTCCAAGGCCTCCTTTCTAAATGAAAAGTAAACATGCCATTGTCCTTGGATAACAGTCTCTTTGACCTTCTCCCTGAGCAACTTATGAGAAGCAGATGCTATGTGGTTATAATTTGGACCCAGGGAAAACCATCAGTGTCCTAAGCATTTATGTGTAAACCAGATGTTGGCCAAGGTATCCTGGCCCCTTGAGATGTAGATAAAATCAGCTTCAATCCCTGTCCTAGGCCTGGTATAAGCCTAAAATATCTGCCCTCTTCCCAGAGTTCCTTGCAGATTCCTGAGCAGCCTCATCCTCAAGGTCAGCTCTGCTCCTAGGCTCCTGGTTTCCACATGCTTGCTCTTAGCTGAACATTGAACTTTTCCAACCAAAGTTAGCTTTGTTAGCAATTTCTAATCAAACATATCCCAAATCAGGTATTATTGTAATTCAATGCACTTAAGATGGAGAGAAGAGAGAAGAGGAGGGTGTTGTCTCATAACTATTATGCATTTCTATTCTTGAATATTCTTTCTTCATTCCACTGGCTGTGCCTGTTCATAAAACCAGATTAACCCAAAGTTCTGGCATCTTCTTTCTTGTTCAACTTCCCATCTTGTGTTCTTGACCATTTCTTCATGGAATGGTACATTCTTCCCCATCATTTATGCAACACCATGCAACTCTGTCTCAGATCACCTTCATTCAACCAAATCCAACAAACTCAACAGGCTAGTCAGGCTCCATCCTCCTTAGAGTGAAGTTGTCTTAGCTAATGGAAGTTTATTCATTGGTTACATATAAATCAAGTTTTTGGTTTGGAATGGTACCACTAGGCGACATGGTTTGTGTGGGGGATTTTGTGAATGGCACCCCCTGTAGTTGCAGGGCTGAGCTATCAGGACATTTGTAGATGCTCTGGATGGGATGAAGGAACAAGTCACAAATCAGTTGAGGTTAACATTTATAACTGTTTTCTTCTTCCGATGTAATTACAGTGGGTAACACAGTTCTCTCGGTAACGTTGTATAACATGTGAGGTGTGGCCACCAAGAAACTTAAGCCTCTGTCCACGCATTTTACTGGAGGGCAGTCATACAAGCACGCAGCATCTTAGGTACCCAGTCCCCACCCTACCGCCAGATCTAACTGCAATGAACTGGGCCAAAGCGTTAGGCACAGAGCAATAGATATTCGCTGCAAATCACATTGGCCCAAGGCCTCAGGCATAGAAAGATACTTATCTCAGCCGAGGGCTCAGAAATAATCTCCAAAGAGCCAGGCCAAGACCAGTCCTTCCACCTCAGGGAATGTGCAGGGTTTGAACAGCTCAGGCCTGCTGGGTTAACCTTTTTTGCATAGGTTCTAATAATGCCATTTACTTGATTAATGTTTCTCTTTCCAGACTACTTAAGAGGCACATTTGTGACGTTTTTTGTTCAGGATGATATACCTAGCCCTTGGCATGTTTGCTTACAGATAGGAGGTGCTCTGTAAACATCTGTTGAAGGAATTCATACATGCATAAAATCTTTTTTAAAAAATTGGTAACTATAGGGTGAAATATTCAAGGCCTTGGACAGAAATGAAGTGAAATTAAAGAACGAATGGTGAAGAAACAAGGTAAGAAAAAAAAATAGAAGCCAAGCAGCAGTGAGAAGGGGTGAGTTTACAACAGGGAGAAAAAGAAGGAAATTATGTGACAGAAGAAAACGCTGAAGGGGCAGTGGGGAAACGCAGGTAAGAGAACGGAGGCAACTCTGCCCAAAGTTCTCCTGACTTTCAGATCCTTTTGAACAGATTCCCAGCCTGTAGGTCATTAGCAGCAAGGGTCTAACAAAAACAGATGACTAGGCTTGAACTCTGGTCCCAGTTCACTGAGCGTCTCCAGGCAGGTCATTTAATCTGTTAGATTCATCTCAAAGACAGCAACTAAGCTCCACGTAAAGGTCCCTTTCAGTTACACTATTCAATGTCTCCATGAGATAGAAAAAGGTATTCCTCAGTGTCCTACCCCCTTTATCCTCTCTGTTCCCTCCTTCTTGATCTGGGTGTAGTGGAGCCAGAAGTCAGAAAACTCCCACTGGGTCCAGGGTCCACATAGTTCTGTGCTAACAGCATCCATAAGACCCTCAGTCAAAGAAATAATGGTCAAATATCTAACCATGATTTCAGCCACTTTTAAGAATCATGTGAAATCAATTTGCACAAAACACTGGCTTTATAAGCCAGTTGATCTAAAAATCCAAAATCCTATGTGAATTTATATGCAGATGTATCCGCCCTATTCAACACGCATCAAGTGCAGCATTCTTCAGGCGTCTGCCACTTGCAATGGGGTTTCCAGAATAAAAAACCATGTGGGCTAAGCCAGGCATGGTGGCACACACTTGCAATCCCAACTGCTCAGGAGGTGAGAAAGGACAATCGCTGGAGCCAAGGAGCCTGAAAAACACCTTGAAAAATGAAGTTGAAAAAAATAAAGTCAATGGTGTTTTGAAGAATCAGGTGCACCCAACTCAAGAAAGGGGAGGGCTGGCACACCGAGGACTTTCTGGAGAAGTTCCACAAAGAAAATCCAGTAGTGTTCAGTAGCTCTCATCAACATTGTTACCTTTTTAAAGCCCTATCTGTGAAAGCTTTCAGGGGAAAAACAATCAGAGAATTAGAATTAATACACCAGATGCTATCAAAGGCTGGTAGATACTGTTTTAAAGGCAACACTAACAAAATTATCGAAATAAATCCCTAAATATAGAATTCAAATCTTGGACTGAAGGGAAATATAGTTTTGAACAAAGGTGTCTTTTCCGTGCCTCTGAAATTAGAATGCACAGATTACATACTCCTCTGCTTCTATATCACTTCCGTTAGTTTGTATTTTATATATATATATAAACAAATTATATAAATGTACAATATACAAATTATACAACATACAAATATATATACATTTCTGTGTATATATGCATATATGCATGCATATATATATATGTTTTTCTATGCATTCATAATAAAAAGGAAAAAGATTAAGGAGAAAAAAGTTCAGAGATTTTTACAAAGAAGGCTGAGAAAATGGGGACTCTCGCTGCTGCAGCTGAAACAGGTTGCCTTTATCCAGAGTAAGCCTAGCTGTAGCAGATTAGGTGCCTAAGAATTAGGTCAGAGGTTTGGACAGCAGTTACAATTCTCTAAGTTTTAGTGGAAACCCTGAGAAAAGGTTTCCATGGTCAAATATATCTAATTTAATTGTACATATTATACCCTTATCTTTGATATTCAAAGTGCATATTAAAGACCCTGAGATTTCTTATAATAAAAACAAAAAAAAAAAGTATGATTCAATAAGATTACCCTTGTCCAAACCCATTTCCCCACGAGATCCTATTAACATAAATGTGGTATTGCAGGGATGTACTGGAAATGATTGGTCCCACATCATTCTGAGGCTCACGATTAACCTCTCTTCTGCCATGGGAAGATGAGACCTAAGAGGTACGTAGCATTAAAAATAAAGTTATCCCTGATTGATACTGACAGGAAAAAAGCAAGTATGTAAAAGAGTATATATAATCCTAATAAGTAGTTTCTGGGTGGAAAAATATTAGTTGAAGGTGTTGAGATATTCATTCCTATGGAGGTCCTTTCTCTTGTTGGCTGCTGTTCTGAACAAGGAAGGACCACACCACCACTTTGTGCAACTGTTGCGTGGTATATTATCTGACCTTGCCCCTGCAGGCGGTCATTATTACTTCTTAATTCTTTAGTGAAGTAATTGTGGTTTACCACTAATGCAAGAGTAGGCCATCTTGCTTATATGAGCTCCAGAAGCAAAGATTTTGATGACAAAATGGTAGTAACTAGCAGCTGAGTATGGAATACCAGGGTGCATGCAGTACAATACTTCCTGTGAGAACTAAAGAGTGGAATCCCCAACAGCTATGTGACTTTGCCCAGACCACTTAACGCTCAGGCCTTCTCACTTCTGAAGTGAGGTTGCAGGACTAGACTTGGCTCAACAATCCCAGTCACCTCTAACTCAACAGGAGAAAGGATAACACATGGTTAAATATTCTGGCTTTATAGTCAGACCAACCTGAATTTAAACCACAGTTCCACTGCTTACTTTTTGCATTCCTGAACAAATTATAGAACTTCTCTTTAAGATTAAGTCTCCAATTATCTATTAATATTTAGTTGACCTGATCAAATTCATTTGTCCATCATTTGAATCCAACTGCAATACCCCAAAGCCCATCCTAACAGTAATAATCTATGCAAATAGGAGGAAAATTAATCTGAACTCATTTTATTCCTTATCTTTTTGCTCCAGAGTCTATTGGCTCCCAAGTATAGCCTGTACGTCTCATCATTAAAAGCCTGAGAGAATGATATGGATGTAACTAAGGGAGTGACTGGCCCCAGATCCAGTGAACTACAGCAAGGAGGTGGAGCCATGCCTTGCACATGCTGTGTATGTGTGTGTGGGCTGGACAGACACTGCACAAGAGGTCACAGAGTATCTCCTCCTTCTTGCCTTTAATGCTCATGAAACTCTCCAGCAGCAATGGCCACCACCTTCATTCTGAGAGCAATCACAAAAAAAGCTTGATCTCTACACGGTCTTTGCACCTAAGCAGGTCTCCTCCACCAGGCTGTAGGCACCAGGAGCAGCATCTAGCTAACATTAGATGTTCAATAATTTTTAATAAATGGATGAACAAATTAATACTTGAGTGAATACATACATGGTTTTAAACCTGGTGACTATAACAGGGTCAATAAAAGGGGAGCAGAGAATTATACTGAGCAATGTTGGGTCAGACTGTAGAGGTGCTCTCTAGTCATGATCGAGAAATAAAGCATGTATCCACTTGTGGCTGACCCATGCTGACCCTTTGTAACTGATAGTTAATTGTGATGGTGATGAATCTGACACCTTGTAATGGGTACATGAAAAGTTTTTTTTCACTTCTAATAAAGACAAAAGTGACCAGTGCCCTCAACTTCTCTTCTCTCCATACACTTTTAAAAGGTCACTTTTCAAAGACTCTCTTATCCTCTTTTTATGCAAGAATTATTAAAGTTAAAATGTCTGCATTTCAGAGGATACTTTTAATCTAAACTGAAATTAAAATCAAAGAAATAATTCCATTTTTGTCCTAAACATCTTGAAGCTCTTTTGGTCTTCAGCCGGGGAGGGTAATCCAGTTTTTATCATTTACTTTGCGAGAATACAGCTGCTTCCTTTTGCTGAAGCAGCTGGAATTTATCTCATTTTCAAAGTTTTGCTTCAGAATTTGGCTTCTTCCCTTTTTTCCAGGCCTGGTGTAAATAAGGACATGGGCTAAAAGAATGAAAACATAAACCCAGAGCAGCCAGCTAAGGGGTTCTAAAGTCTGTTTTCATTATGAGCATTTCTGGGACTCCAATTCATCACCAATTTCCCAGGAATGTTTAGATGTTAGATGGGAGGCCAGTAATAGTCTGCAGAGAGCAACCTGTGTCAAAAAGCATGGAGCTTTGGGGAAGCATATAAAGTACTGTGGCAAATGCATTCTCTATTAAACTAATTGCATAAGTCCTTGGAATGATGACCTTACCTGAACATAATGGTCATAAGAATTTAGATAATTTGAACATACTCCTTTGTAGTATGACCCAGGTTTTATAATACTGGAAATAGGCTAAAGTATAACATTGCCCCCTCAAAATGAATATTGCCATATTGGACCTCAGACATTTTTTAAATTCACAAATGAAAATTGTATTTATCGTGTATGACATGTTTTGAAAGATATGTACAGTGTGGGATATCAAAATCAAGCAAATTAATATGCATTACCTCAAGTATTTATTTTTGAGGAATGGGATGAAAACTCACAAAACCTAGTAATTTGCAAGAATGCATTGTTATTAACTGCAGTATTATGTTGTACAATGGAGCTCTGGAATTTCTCTTATCTAGTTGCACTTTCCATATCTTTTGACGAACATCACCCAACCACCCAAGTCCATCTGAAGCCCCTGGTAACCATTTTTCTAATTCTATGATGGTACTCATTCATGGACTTTCCAAATCAGGAATAGTTTTGAACACTGGTTGCTTTTGCATACTAATAATAACAATGCTTATGGAATCATCATCACTATTAACAAGAATAATTACATTTTATTTGAGAACTTACAACTACAGAATCTCAAATCGTGTCACTTACTAGCTATGTAAACTCCAAACTAATCTCTATGGGACTCAGTTTCCTCATTCACAGTATACAGTTAATAATAGTATCTTCTCACATAATATTTTCTACCTCATGGAACTATGTGAGGATTAAATCAATAGTTCCTGGTATAGAATAAGTACTACATAAATATTAGCTCTATTATTATTGAGTCTTACTATGTGTCTGACAGAATAAAAGTAATTTTGCATTTACTCAGTTAATTCAATGAACTAGGTTCTGTCATTACCCTTCTTTTGCAAATGTAGACACAGAGACTTAGGTAATAACATATTCAAGGTTCTCTATAAGTGGCAGAGTGTGGTCTTAAACTCAGGTAAATCTGACACTGAAGTTTCTGCTCTTAGTTGATGTTCTATCCTGCACCCAGGATGGGTGGAAGGGTGGACAGATGGAAGATGGAGCAAAGAATAAGAGACTCACACTCTCAAATAAATAGTTTGTGTTCCATACCATGGATTCAGAAAGAAAGGCAGATTTATAAACCATGATCTCTCTAGAGAGGGAAGAATCTTGGAACAAATCTCATTGTGTTCTCCTAATTTCTTCCAGATTGCAACATTTTAAACAGGAAAAATCTAATTAAAATTAAAACCTATTTAACAAAAGTTCATTACGACTGAATGAGCCAAGGACAGACCTTGGGTCATGAAAAGGTGGGAAGTCTGCAAAGGCTGCATAGCATGGCAGTTGGGGTCGGGGGTCAATGAGGTTCAAATAGAGTGGACATGTGTATGCCAGTCCCAACCATCCTCCTCCTCTGCCCTCTTCTTTTTGTTGACAAGGCAGCAGAGCATAGGTGAGCACCTGCTTACAGTCAAATCTCTGAGAAGCCGACACCAAAATGGATTTAACATGCAGAAGTTTATTAAAGAGGTGCTTCTGGCTCACCTCTAGCAGGAGGTGGGAAAATGAAGCAGGATTGGAGGAAAAGAGAGATTAAGATGTAAAGCAAAGCCCTCAGCCTCAGCTGATTCTATGGTACGCTCTGGAGCTCAACTGGCCCATCAGATTTGACTCTCACCTAGATCAGTCATCTGTGTGGGACATAGAGGAGGTGGCTTTGTGTAGCTCAGGCTGTCCCTGCAAGGGCTAAGAAGAGAAAGTTGTCTTCTGATGCTGTTCCAACCTCTTGGAAAAACAGTCCGTCCTAAATGGGGGACTTGGGTGTGCCCCTTGCTGTCCATCACAACCGCAAGGTCAGGGTCTCCCTACATCTAGTCAAACAATTTGCATCAGCATCACCCAAAAGTGTCATTCCCAGGCCCAACTACTACTCACCGAATCAGAGTCTCTAGGGGTAAAGCCAAGCTCCACAGGTGATTATATTCACAGTGAGGTCGAGAATAGCTGTACAAATAATAAAGAAATATTTCTTGCTAAACAAAGCAGGGACTTCAAAAGTAGAATTCCAAATTCTGTCTCTAATCTAAGTAAATTCCTGCCTAAATTTCTTCCAGGCCTCTTAGTGACTCCTGCAAGAGAATTTCAGCCTGGGAGCCTGGGGGCATTGTCTGCAGTGCCCCATCCACCCAGCATGTCTGTGTGCATGCACAGAGGGACCTCGGGGCTTCTAATATATCAGCAGGAGCCTGGCTGTCCTGGTGCTGCAAGGACGGACCACATCCTGCCAGGAAGGTCCAACAGCTCATCTGTGTCTGTCTAGTGAAGTATCCTTGGTGCTTCAGAAGGGTCCATATGCCAACAGTACAGTTCAACTAAATCATGGCCTTGCATGAGAAAGCTTTGGGAGGTCATCCAATAAGCTCCCAGCTCCACACCCTAACCAGCCCCATTTCAGAGAGTGCTTTAATCTCCATTTAACACATTTCTACAAGGACCTAATCTGCAGCCCATTCTCTGGGTCACTGTCCTCCTTACCTCTCCCTACCTTCCTTCTGATAAGGGAGATCTGGGGTGAGGAACGACATATCAAACCGAAGCCTCTGAAGCCTAAGCTAGAAACTGAAAGACCCATGCAAAATAAAACATTAAAAACAGCAAGGTTTTCCTCCTAGAAAAGTGAATGTCGTTAGCTGTCAACATACATGATGAAAGAAAGTTCATAGGTTTTGGACCCACAAATTCACCTCTTGGAATTAGCCTAAGAAATAATTATAAACATGGAAAACATAACAATGTCCACTACAAAATAACCTGTAACAGTGAATAAAAGGGAGAAAAGATAAATATCCTACAGAAACACAATAACAAGTACACAATACTAACGTACACAGTAAAACATTTATGAGTAATCAAGTAACAAAGGAAATGCTTGCATTCATTATTAAACGAAAAGTTCAGGATACATATTTGTTACACAAAATTTAAGTGTGTTAAAAATTAGCAGGGAAAAAAAGTAAATTTACTGTTAATAAAATTGTATCTGGATGGTAGAAATGAATTTTCCTTTTTAGGAATCTTAAGTATATACGTAAGTTTGCAATGTTTAAAAAAACATGTAGAAGCTTGAGTCTGTCAAGTGTCATCTATTAACGGAGAGGCCCACTAAAATGAAGATTCCTAAATCTAAAATGTAACTCCTGCTTCACAGAGATGCATCATTAGAGAGATGTAGTACAGAAGTGACAATCTGCTGACAGAGGTATAACCAACCCACACACTTGGGCTATATTGTGCTTTTTTTATCTGTTTTCAGCATGGTTTTACTGCTAATCCCCAAAGGAACGAGTCCCTCCCTAGACACAGTCATAGCCACAAGCAGACGCATAGCGTCCACAGGCTGCTTGGTCTGTGAATCTGCATCTCTCTGGGACACTCAGGTGTTGTGCTGGTCATTCTACATGGATTATCTTCTCTAATTTTTCTTTCATGGAGGAAAAAAAATCTTGATTATATAATACTATGTTCATTTATATAAAACTGGGAACAAAATAAAAAGATAAAAGTTTTAAAAGCAAATAAGCTGAGGGGAAAGTGTGCCACAGATAATGTAATGAAAGGATAGTGTCCTTTCATTAGAGCTTTACAAATTTAAAAGAATCATTTATACGAGAGGAGGGAAATAGCTAATGGAATTGAGTTAAGCTAACACTTAAATATGAAAATTCAGTGGTTTCACATATAATCTTCAGTGCTGGCAAACACAGTTGAAGCAGGCTTTCTTACGCTGATGATGGGACTGGAAATTGATACAACCCTTCTAGACTTCTGCAAGGCATTATATGTCAAGGGGCCTTAAGATATTTACACTCATAAAGTCTTTCCTCTACTAGGAGCTTATTATAAGATAATAATTAGAAATTATTCTGGTTATTTATTGCTGTGAGAAAAAGCCTCCAAAATATAGAAGCTTAAAAGAACAGAAATCACATTTTTAGCTCACAAATTTGCAACTGGGGCAGGGTTCTGCTAGGGAAGTTTATCTGTGCTCTAAGCTGCATTAGCGGGGGCAGCTTGAGCAGGTAGACCCACTTCCAACATGTTTCACTCTGGGGCTAATTGACCCCAGCCACCAACTGAGACACTTGGGAGCTCAAGCGGGGGGCGGCTGAGGCCAGATGTCCTCAGTTCCTCTACATATGGGCCTCTCCATAGGCAGCTTGAGCTTCCATACAGAATGAGAGTTGGATTCCAATCTTGAGAATACCAAGAGACAGGAAGAGGAAGCTGCCCTTTTTTAATGCCTAGGCCTCAAAACTAGCAGTGTCCCTTCTGCCTAGATTTAAAGAGATGATAAATCCCACCTGTTGCTAAAGAACTTAGAAGACATATTTTAAAACAGCCATAGAAATGTATATACAAATATATAAGATTTTTTTTGAAGTTTTACATGTTAATGAAAATAACTGAATATTCAACATTAGAGGAGTAGTTAAATAACTCGTGCTTTTAAGCAAATGGAATATAATATAATCAAAGTTTTAAATATCAAAAAAATGTTGCTGTAAGATAATTATGGACAAAACCTACACATACAATTCTATTAAGAATATATAATAGGTCTTTGTATCTGCGAATTATCATTAGGTTTTATTCTTTTGCTTCATTTTCTTCTAATATTTCTCTGACATCCCATAAAGGTAAGAATTTTCCATTTGATCAACTTTCAAATTAAGAGCCAAAATTATCCAAGAAACTCTACTTGAGTATTTCTCCCTCTAAATATTCCTAGCTCGTCTTTCCACTGTTACTATGGCACCTAATACTTTTATTTATATGCTACTTCTCTGTGCTCCTGACAACTCTGTAGATCCCCTGTCCCACAGATGACTTCCCCCTACATTCTCAAAACCTAACCCCCACATGAAGCTATACTATGTCCTTTGTATCTGCTCCTATAGAACCCTGTACTGGCTCCTCTCATTGCATATCATATTTTACAATTAACTGTTTATTGTTCATATTCCCCACCAATTAGCTCCCTATGGATAGAAAATGTCCTGACCATTATATTTGTAGTAGGCACACTATCCCCCAAATCATTCGCTGCATCTCACAGCACACTGAAACCCAAACGCTTGTGTTGCAAGCCTTCCTTGTAGCTAAGCGATTTAGAACTCAGACCCACTCCCCTTCACTGATCTAGCCCTCTTCCTTTCCTTATCTTTCCATGGGTGCCATCCTAAAGGGGGGAAGACAGCAGTCACCCACAACCATAGAGGAATGTGTCAGGGAACTCAGGGAAGGTTCACTAAGATCACTGAGCCTCTAATCCAGTAGCAGCTATCTTTGGACTTCTTATAAGAGAATAATAAATTGTTATAAATGTGTGAGCAATGGCCATTATAGGCATTCCACGTCAGAGGCCTGACTCCCAGGGTCCCGTGAACTAGATTTGACCAAAATGAAGCAGACAAGGAAATGGTGACATGCAGGAGAGGAAACTTTAATCAATAAAGCCACAATGAGAAAGTAAAGTGAGATCCAGCATCTCAAACCCATTTTCCAGGTTCTAGAAAGCTCTAGGTTTAAATAGATTAGGGCAGGGACAGAGGTGTACGTAATTAAGCAGCCTTCGTCATACTGGTCTCGTTGACCATTCTCTCAGTTCTGGTTCTGTGAGGTGCTCTGAAGAAATACTTTATCACATGGAGCAGGGGTAATTTCTGCTTGTTGCTGAGGATAATTATCTATCAGATCTGTGACCCTAGAAGGGGGCAATCACTGGAAATTTCTAGGCACCACTCCAGGAGCTGAAATAGGATGCTGCAAATCTTGCCTCAGGCCTCAAGGAAGACAAAATAGGTTAGTAATTTTAAGGCTATAAACCTGTATTATGTGTCTTTAGATGAACCTCCTTCAATGATTAACATGCCTTTATGCAGAGCTGAGGCAGAGAACTGAGCCAAAGTTTAAGGTAATAAAGGAGACAGATATGGGATAAAGGTAGAGATTCCAAAATTTATCCTGCTTGTATTTACCCGTTGGGCATCTGCAGGCCTAAGGGCCATTGCTCTTTAGCAAAAGTAGGTTTGTTTGGGTTTTTTTTTTTTTTTAAAGAAAGAGGGGACAGTGAGAGAGAGAAAGAATCAATTTTTTTTATTATTTAGTTTTTCACATGGCTTTCGTTGCTCCGAGACTTCCTTGTGTATGTGGTGCTGGGGTTTGAACTCTCGTACTCGCGCATGCCAGGCTAGTGCCATAACTGCTGAGCCACCACTCCAGCCCCAAAAGTAGGCTTTTTAAGTCCCTGTTACAATGCAAAAAAAAAAAAAAATTAATGTGCACGATGAAGCCAGGAATTTTAACAATTTTATTCTCTCCTTGTGAAGAAATTACATCCCAGCAACACCCACAGCATTTGACCAGTAAGGGGCTCTTAGAAACATATTAACTCATGATGACTCAGAAGGACATTTTATAGGACTCCTGCTACTAAAGATTTGGCAAGGACTTTCTGGAAGCTTGAGGAACTTATTGATTGGGTAGAAATGACAGAAGAGGAGCTGGCAAAAATTCCACACGGGAGATGGAAGGAGTTAGTCCAAGTGCAGACACAGAGGTGGAACGGCTACAGCACACAGACTATAGAGGGGAGTTCAATTTCCCCGTACATATTGGAATGCTGTTTCTTTTCAAATAAAAATAAACAAATGAACACTGTATTCAGGATATTGAGACTTCCTACTCAATAAATAATTTATGATCTTACATATTTAGTCCTCTAAAGTAATCAATATTTTATGTGACAAGGAACAAAACAACTCAGCATTTACCTTAAGCTAATATGTGTTAAGGACATCAATTACTAAATTATCTCTTTACAACGTATGCCTTTAATGTACAAATTCAGCAAATCCCTCAATAATCCAAAACTATTTTTAGAAGTAATTTTTATCACAAAGAGGATATATCAAATAAAAGTGCACATTTTTGATACATCACTCTTGTCTCTTCCAAGAACCCCAGAAGCCCAATATGAAAGAGATGATTTATCCACTCTGACATCCTTCCCAAGCATTGCCTCAAAACTACCAGAAACCTGAACTAACCACATCCTAACTCCCCACTAGGCACATAGAGGTAAAGGATATCTTGTCTTGAACTGAGTCAGCTTCAAAACATAATGAAGACCATAACAGAGTTTCCTCAAGTCGAGATGAACAAGTCAACAGACCAAGGTTGAGATAATTGAGTGTATCGAGGGATGACACTGGGAGGACAAAGGGCAGGCACTCTCCTTCTACCATCTTAAACCTGGCCACCTTGAACTCTAACCTTACTTGACCAGCTGGGGTCTGCAAGAAGACAAAAACAAGCCTCAGAAGTCTGTTACTCTACTGGTCAGTTTCTTATTAGGTAGATCAGCTGTAGGAGTTCTGTCCCTGTAACGATTTTATTCTTTTCCCAACAGAATTCCATACAACCAAGATGCACAGCAATTCAGGAAAAGGAATTTTAAAAGTATGATGATGATTCAGAAAAAAATCTCAAAGGATTTCTGATCGTAAAGATTTTGGTAAGGAACTGATTTCATTTAAAGACTGACACCTTGGTGCATTCAAGAACTCTACCCTAAAGATCCTATTTTCATCTTTTCATGCTTTGTTGTAGTTCCTGAAGCTACTAAGAGAGATGAGAAAAGCATTACACTAGAATCAAGACACGATTTCTAGCCAAAGTGCTGTCACTAATTAGCCTACAGCTTCAGTGAATTCGCTTAACTTTTCTGGATCTTAATTATATCTTTTTCAAAAGAACCGTGTAAGGCTGTGAAGTCCTTTCCAGCAATATGAGCCTTGATGGCAACCCAAGATCATGCAGTGATTATTCTCCTGGCTTGTAACATCACTCTGAGCCCCTGCAGACAGAATTTCAAAGACAGTCCATTTGGAGAGGCAGCAGGATGTAGCAGAGCGTAAGGACTTAGTTCTATATCAATACAACCTCTGTGACAGTGGGCTGGTTACTAAAGCTCCTTCAGCCTCATTTAAGGAGGGTATTGTGAGAATTACATGAAGCAACATATAATCCCTGTGATATGGTACCTAATAGATGCCAGGTACTTAATATTTGTTCCATAACCTATTTATTCCCACTGATGAAAGATGAGGGAGGCAAGAAAATCAGAAGTTGAAAATTAATAATGACATAACTGAGAGTATAGTGAATTAGTGGAAATAGACATTTAAACAGGACAAAATGGTTTGAAGGTAGAAAAGGCATTCAGCTTTTAGGAATATCAGTATCTCTACATTAGCCCACCATTTCTGCCAAAGTGACTGCCAAGTTCTAGCCATGGAACTCCTGTCTACAGCCTGACTTCCATGCTCTGCTGTTCCCACATAATGTGATGATATTAATCAAGATTACTTCTCTTATCTCTCTAATGAGCAATTTCCATTGAAACAAGTCCTTCGCTAGTCTCAATAAAAGAGGCAATTTCCTGATATTGGTTTTTCCAAAATTTCTTATAAATGACTCAGTGGGGGAAAAATGTCTTTTATTACAACTCTCTGCACTATAACAATTTTCTGCCCAACATAAATATAAAAATGTGGAAGGTGATATAGCTTATTTGCTTAAATCTCTTTGATCTTTGCTCTCCCACTTTCATATGCTTTTCAATTATTTCTACATTTTCATAACATGTAACTTTTATACTTTAGTCTTCAGTCTCAGTCCTTACCTTGTTAAATTTTTATATCTACATTTACATAATAGAATTT
The DNA here is from genome assembly GCA_004027875.1 of Aplodontia rufa. NCBI lineage: Eukaryota > Metazoa > Chordata > Mammalia > Rodentia > Aplodontiidae > Aplodontia > Aplodontia rufa. The sequence goes on from PVKS010006502.1 coordinate 47,305, forward strand.
TCACTAGATTTTTAGGAGTTTTAACAAAATCCTTTGTCTGAAATTTTCCCAGTTATCTTTTATTTGGACAAAGCTCATCCTCTAGAACTGAAAAAAATTAATCAAACACATCTTCAATTTATTTTATTACACAAATCTTTTTCTAAAGCTATGGTTTTTGTCTAGTTTCTTTTCCTTTAAGTAAATTAATAGTGAAATATCAACTGTTTTTCCTTTCCACCCACATCCCTCACGAAAAAAATTCTTAAATTCCTGATAAGACCTTTTACATTGAGTAATCCATTTGGAAACTATCATTAAAAACAACAAAAATAGACCCCATGTTTAAAAAAAAAAGTATCTCCAAAGGTCTTTTTATAATATTCCCACTGGAGTATTTAGATATAATCAGCATTTAATCCAATCTTTGCTAAAACCTATAACCTTAATAAGGATACTCAGTGCTGGCATCATCCCCAGTGGATTGCAGTTTTGTTTATTCATTTGATGCCTTAACATTTAGTTGAACTATCTAACCAAAACACCCCAAGCAAAGGAATAATTATATAAACACTTGGAGCAGAACAATTATAAAACAAAAGCAGTTAACTTTGAGCCGGGTTAGTAATCTAATGTGCATAAGCATGTCCTGAGGTTCAGGCACCGGTGGCCTTTCCCGTCTGTTCTATTAGGTTCTTCTTTAATTATTACATGTCTGTGTATTAGTTTCCTTTAATTAGATGCCATAGACTATTTTTCTTAGTTGTCAACTCTTATATATACTTATATGCACTAATTTCAATTCATAGACATGCCCAGGAGCTCTGAAAACACAGGTAAAATGTAACTTTGAGAGTTCATTAGAGAAGAAATGCATGGGGGGGTTGGTCTGGAGTCAGACTTTGGACGCCCATGGTAAAGCCTTTGAAAACACTAACTGGGCCTTCAACTCCTTAGCTCATCAGAAAAACCTCTAGCATTTGACTGTAAATGAAAAAATCCAGTAATTTTGGAAACCTTTTTAGCTCTGGATCCATTTCTTCAGCTTCAACGGAAGCCTTTAGGAAAAAGCAACTTCTCTGACCTATTTCCTCAGTTTTCTTTTCCATCCTCTTTTTTCCGCCTCTCTCTCACAGAAACCATTCGTTTTCCTTAAACTCACTCACTTAGGTACTTGACAGCTTGACTAGGTTTCCAAGGAAGAGGCAATCTTACCTTTCTCCAGATCAATTGCTTCAAAATATCCCCTTTCTCAAAAATACACTAGTTGAGCCAAAGTGAAGGCAAGGAATGTTTAGTGCAGTTGGGTCAAACTAAAATTCTCTTTGCAAAACACAAACTCTTGACACTGTGCATATGGCATTCCACAGTGTAAGGAGCTGAATAACAGCTTTAGAAATAGATCATTTATGACAAGAGACTAGAATCACAGGCAATGGAATGCACAGGAATGGAAATATCAATGTATGTATATGCATTGAGTGATTATGTATGTATTTCATAAAAAATTGTAAAGATTTTCATATATACATACATACATACGTTATTTCTGGGCTAGAGTGGTGGCTCGGCAGTTACAGCACTTGCCTGGCATGCCCAAGGACCTGAGTTCAAACCCCAACACCCACGTACACAACTAAGGGTCAGAGCAACAAAAGCCATGTGAAAAACTCAACAAAATCAATTCTCTTTCTCACACACTGTTCCTCTCTTTAAAAAAAAAAAATATGTGTGTGTATATATATATATAAATGTGTGTGTATATATACATATATTCTTTCTCACACACTGTTCCTCTCTTTAAAAAAAATATGTGTGTATATATATATATATAAATGTGTGTGTATATATACATATATGTGTGTGTGTGTATATATGTGTGTGTGTATATATGTGTGTGTGTATGTATGTGTCTATTTCTAAGAAAAGAAAGGAAGAAGGTATTGTGACCCGAGCAGGTTTATTTTTATCCTATTTACTCTACATGCTTTAAAATAAGGAAATCAGAAACACATCTTTTGACTTTATAGCAAGAACTTTGGGGAAAATATAGATGAACTTTACAGTCTTTTTTTTTTTTTTAAGAGAAGACAGTGAGAGAGAAAGAGAAAGGAGAGAGAGAATCAGTTTTTATTGAGTTTTCACATGGCTTTCTTTGCTCTGACACTTAGTTCTGTACGTGGGTGCTGGGGTTTGAACCCGTGTACTTGCGCTTGCCGGGCAAGCACCATAACTGCAGAGGCACCGCTCCAGCCCCAAGCTTTATAGTCTTGATGAGGTGGTTCGTGCACAAAATGGAAATGACTAATGATTCACTCTCGGTGTTTTTTAAACACCAGGTGATCTCAAAGGTTCAAATTATGTGATCAATTTTTCCATGATGTTAAGAATTCTTCAGCCATGAAAAATTCCATGAGAGGACAGGTACAATAGTAACCTGCTAGTTCCTTTTTGATATTGATGTGTCTTTTTCTAAAATAGCTCATATTTCCTTTTCTATTATTCTTAGAGTATTCCAATAGTGTGACTTCCAGCCTTCTTCTCTAGTGTAGAAGAAAAAAGGTTAACAAGTGTACCTGGAGCTAAAATACTGTCCGGATCCACAGGACAAAAATCTCAATGAAGTAGAAAGGACTGAATTTAGAATGTGGGGGGAAAGGCAGGCATGTGATGCGTCATGAGATAGGGAGGTTTCTTCCCATACGTAGACATGTAGAAAGGATGGTAGAAGGCCCAAGACCCCCACAGATATGAACTGGATAAATCTGTCAGCACATTGCTCTCATCCTCAACAGGGCTATGTACTGGAGACTCAAATCAACAGATAATTAAATTCTCATGACACTTGGACATAAACCAGAAAAGCCATATATAAAGTTTCCAGAGGGATGTAGTAGCCATGGAAGTTCAAGAGAGAACTTGCCACGGGGAGTGTGGGATCTGCTTCAGGGCTTCCACTGAGGCTATGCTCTTACCTGGCAGCCCAGATAGTTCCTGAGCGTACCATTGAGCAGGGATACATGGCCTGGTCACTTCTGCAAAATTTAAACTTCTATGGGCAATACATTATAGTTCCTTGTTTGGCAAATACTTTCTCAGTCTGAGGCTCCTCCTACAAAAACCTTGCTTCTTCTCCCCTCTCTTTTAACAAATGTGAACCTGTGTTACAGACTGAATGCTCTTCTCACCTTCTACTCTCTCCCTGTTTTACCATTTACGGACATCACCCTCAATAGATCTCTTGCACTGCTAACTCTTCCTTGGCATCTGCTTCCCAGAGGTCTCAGCTGCCCCAGACCATTGCTTTTCTGTAACTCAAATGCTTTATCTTTGTGGCATGGCCAAGGTATCAGAGGAGCTCAATCAAAAATCTAGTCTAGCACTAGGATATTGCCAGTTCCTTGAACTCTATTCCATTAGCTCCTATTCACATTGCACTAGCAGATTAGTGAGCTTTTCTTCCAGGAAGTCTTCTTTGACTTGATTTCACCCACTAGCTTGGTTGGCTCTGGTTTTTTTCCCAAAAGATTGTGTATATACATGTATGAATACTTAACAACAAATCTCATTATGTAAAACTATAATGCACCAATTACAAGAGTCCAAACCCCCTCTCAAATAAAAAGATGTATTTCCCTTCTATACCAATTATACGATATTACACAAAATTATGTGATTATTATCTTGTAAGCAGATACGATACTTAACAGGTCTTTGTATTCCCACGACTAAGCTCAATGTTTGGTATTAACTAACATTTTCAATAAATGCATGATGTGCAAGGGCTTCTGAATATGGAGTGACCACAAAAATAAGATAACTTACAATCCCTCCTTCCACAAACACTTTCAAAGTCAGATGAAATATGGAAGCATCCTTCAGCATGCACAGCTGAGCTAACAAGAAAGAAGGGGGATTCCCAAATTCAGAAATGAAAGCAGCACATTGAACACCAGGCAAATATGCTATGCTGATGCTTAGCATTTCAGGAAGAGGGTGGTAAGAGGGAGAGGGTGACAGTCTTTGGTAAGCTGGGGTGGGGTTCCAATGTCCACACAGAAAAGGAGATGAGGCACTGAACCAGCAAAAAGAGATAGAATTGAGTTGTGATCCTTGAAGAACAATTTTTGTGAAAGTTTTGTCTTCAAAATATATCCTTACCAACTAGGGAAATATCATTCTCTACTGGACTTGGGGAAAAAAAACAAAACCAAAATACTCCGTAGGAGATTAAGACCCAGGTCTGTACTTCCTTTGGATTTACAATGCAAACTTGCATAGGCTTATAACATATAACCTGACAAATTAATCTGAGACAAGGTGTCCTTAGAGTGCTTGTCAAGGGCACAAGTAAATGACTCTGGAGGGACATGGCCTTAACCTGACCTACAGCTCTCCGTGGGCAAATCCACACCATCATTTAAAATTACAAAATAACTCAAGGTAACGGTCCACTATGAGCCAGAGTCAGCGTTAGTCTAAAACCTTCAGCAACCAGTATAACAATCTGAATGAATAGCTGTGAAAGTATTAAATGTACTAAAGGAAGAATCAAAATCCTAAGGAAAGGATAACATGCCATAAAAATAATAGATAATAAAATCCAGCAGAACTTCAGCTACTATGTAATTTGGAAGAAAATATAAAACTATTAAAGAAATAAAAGTGGAAAGCCTAATACAAAAATAAGACAATCTGTGGGCACGTGGGCATGAGAGAGTGAGGCAGATACTAGACAAGTCATCAGTATGATATCTCAAATTAAAACCACGTAGGTGGGGCCAGAGTGGTGGTTCAGCAGTTAATGGCAGTCGCCTGGCATGGATGGGGATGCGGGTTCGAACCCCAGCACAACATACACAACTAAGTGTTGGAGTAATAAGGGCCACATGAAAAACTAAATAAAATCGATTCTCTCCTTCTCTATCTCTCACTGTCCCTCTCTCTTAAAAAACTACGTAGGCATTGAAACTCAAAACAATGGACAGGTTAGCAGCAAATTAAGCAGGTTACGCGAGATCTGAACAGGAAGATAGATCAGAGGAGAGAGCTGGAAAACAAAATCAAGAAGTTTGAGACTTTTTATCACTTCCCTATTTATTGCTGTATTTAAATTTTTTTGTTATCCATGCAGTTTTTTTTTGTTTTTTGGGTTTTTTTAGGTCTACATGACATAAGATTATACAATGACATAATTATAAAAGCATAGAGTTTTTTTATTAGAAGTATATAGAGATACAATTGAGGGGGAAACATTATCAATCAGTAACCAATGTATATATACTTTGTTATCCAGGGGTAATGCCAAAACATGGATGATCACCTTGGGTTTCACCTGTTGCATTTTGCCCCAGAAGAACTCTTGGGTTAAATGGGTATCTCATGGAGGAATGACATCAGCTTCTGGGATGGTTCCCCCATATTCCCACTCTCCAAACTCCTATGAGTTCTTCATACACCCTCCACCCTCCCCATCCCCCTCCCTATGCTTCCAAGTATCCTAGGGAGCCATCCCCCTATTATGCTGAGAATCATACAATTTGAAGTTATTGTTAGGTTACCATCTAACCTACTGCTTCCCCATGTATTCTAGTTTCCACAGATGAGAGAAACCATTCGGCCCTTTAGTCTGAGATCCGGATACTTCACTTAGCATAATTCTTTCCATCTCCATCCATTTGATATCAAAAGCCATAAAATCATCTTCTCTAATGGCCGAGTAGTATTCCATTGTATATATGTACCAAAGCTTTTGTATCCACTCGTCGAGTGAGGGGTATCTGGGTTGGTAAAAGCATAGAGTTTTACTTGTTCTAATTCAGTCTCCAGTTTTTTTCCTGCCCCTCCCTTCTTCTCACCCTGTTATATACATACATATATATATATATATATATATATATATATATATATATATACACACACACACACATACATATGTATATACATATACATACATATATACACGCATGCAAAAGGATATACAATGACATACTTAAAAAAGCTTGGAGTGTACCTTATTTTAACTCAGTTCCTAGTATTTATTTCCCCTTCACCTCTCTTCCTCTAACCCACTGTTCTTATTAGATATACTTAATAGGAAAAAAATGACATTTTTATAAAAGCATACAGTGTAACTTATTCTAATTCAGTGCCCAGTATTTCTCCTCCACCCCCTCTACCCCATTCTCTTCCCTCTACTCCACTGATCTTTCTATTATGTACTAATTTTTTTAGTTTAGTGGCTCATTGATGTACATGTTGATGAGATTCACTGAGATATGTTCATATATGAACATGAGAAAATTAAATCTTATTCCTTCCACGACATATCCCCGTTTCATTCCCCTTTCTTCCATTTCCTTCCACTTTGTCTATTCCTTGTCCTTATTTTGGGTTAGCTTCCACTGAGTAGTTCTAATTTACGTCCAAAAGGAGGGAACTGATAGCAAAGGCAATTTCAAGGATGTAACAGCGGACCATGGCCTACGATGGAAAGAAAGGTATGAATCTTAATATTCAGGTATCTCAGCAGGTCCCAGGAAAAGGAAATAACACTGAGTTCACACCTAGTCTTAACAGTGAAATTGTAGAAAGCAAACGCAAGAAGAAACTCTTGGAAGTAACTGGGAAAAGAAGTTTGAATATTTTAAAAAGGAAGAGCAATGTTACTGACCAAGGTCAGGCAGAAGAAAATCACAGAAGGGTGAATTAAAAACTGTGATTTAGGCCAAAAATGACAACTAGGCTGTACTTTGTATGCCATCTTTCATCACCTAGTTATGCCTCCCTAGAAGGATTTTAAACACCGTTCAGTCTCAGAAGAAAAATCAATTAGCGCCATTTTAGAAGGAAAGAAGGAAAGCTCCAGTGTGTGTGCTTGACATTCATCTAAGATCTAGGCCACAGTGAGGCCCAGTAACACCGTACTGCCCCACAGCAAGACACAACTCTATAGAAAACCAGAATGCAGGCCCCTTTGGTTTATCTAATGAAGACATTTTTGGAGGTTAAACTAACATATGTACGACATGCCTTTGAAAGAGTTGTACTCTGTAAATGAAATAGCAATGCTGATACTAACCCTGCTGAAAGCATCTTCAAGAGCAGTCCTGGAGCCCTGGTGCTTAGCACCCAGATATGCGCTCCTCAAATCAGCAGGATACTGAGGGACCCTGAAGATGAAACTCAAGAGAGTCAAGACTGGACTCACTAACTGCCTTTCTTGACAAAGGTCTAGCATTTATGTGCATAGGTAGTCAAGCACAATTACCTTTGGTTCTGTAAAAGCAAACTTCAAATTAAGCAAATGGATTTCATGATCACAGCACTATAAAGTACATAAAGCTCTTTGGAACCTAGGTCATATTTCCCATAAAATAGCATAACAAAGAATAGCTAGATGTCAGACCAACACAGAAGTCAGAAAGCTTCACAGTCAATAATGAAGCTGAAATAGAAGACATATCACTGAGCACCATCACACCACTCTGTTGCCTTGGCCCTGTGGGGACGCCCATGTTCAATTCCAATGTGCAATGGAAGGCCCAGGACTGTAAAACCAAAGACTGTTCCTCCAACCCTAGCTTTGTTTTTGTTTTTTTTCAAAGGGGGGGGCACAGTGAGAGAAAGAATTTAGTTTTTCATGTGACTTTTGTTGCTCCAACACTTCATTGTGTACATGGTGCTAGTGTTTGAACTCACATCCTCGCACATGCCAGGCAAGCGCTATAACTGCTGAGCCACCACTCTAGCCCCCAACCCTAACTTTCCCACTACACCATCCATATCTTGGCTCTCCTGCGTCTGGATGTTAACCTCCACCCAATCCCAAACCCAGAAGAGACTGTCAGGGTGAAGGGCTCCAATAACACCAGGGTGGCCTGAGAGTATTTGCAAGATGTTTTAGTCAGAGTTTTTGTTGCTATGATTATAAGACCTGACAAGAACAATTTTAGAGGTGGAAAAGTTTATTTGGGGGCTCATCGATTTCAGAGGTCCCAGTCCAAAGACAGCAGGCTCCATTCCCGAGGACTTGAGGTGAGGCAGAACATCATGGCAGAAGAGTATTGTGAAGGAAAGTGAGTCAGGACATTGCAATCAGCAAGCAGAAAGAGATTCCGCTCAGCTCGCCAATTTAGACCCCAAAGGCATTCCCCCAGCACCCACCTCCCCCACCCACACCCTAGCTGCTTCAGTTACCACCCAGTTAATCCCTATCAAAGGATTAATTCCCTGCAGGGTCAAGGCTCTCCTAGCCCAATCACTTCACCTCAAAGCCTTCTTCCAATATCTCACACACGAGATTTGGGGTGACATCTCACTTCCAAACCATAACACACATCTTTCTTGGAAGATATGGGTGGTTTACTTGCAAGATAAAAAGTAAAAGTTATAAAACCAGGATACTTTTACAAACATTTTTGTCCTCAAGAAATCAGTCTCTATTACGGACTGGAGGGGTGGCTCAGTGGTTATGGTGCTTGCCTGGCATGCACGAGTATGCGGGTTCAAACCCAAGCACCACATACACAACCAAGTGTCAGAGCAACAAAAATCACATGAAAAACTAAATAAAATTGATTCTGTCTTTCTCTTTCTCTCTCTCCCTCCCTCTCTTAAAAAAAAATTAGTCCAATACTAAAATTATTGTGAGATTAGGTGTTTATAATGAATCTGATGAGACACTGTGTTAAGTTCTTTACAGAAAACAATATTTTTATTTCTCCTAGCTCCTATAAGCTTGAAAATTATTAATATTTCCTCCCATTTTATAGATGAGAAGACTGAGGCTCAGAAGTGATAAGTCTCTGGATAGGGTCAAAGAGCTAGCAAGTGATGGAGACAGGATTTGACAAGACAAAGATGAAGTCTTTGCAGCGCTGTGCAATCAGGCTTCCTGTCCAATCTTATTAAGCTGTCAAGAAGGGTGATTACTCACAGGAAAGGCAAATAGATTTTAACTCATGCCAACTCTAACCTAATGGTGGTTGTTTGATAAAGATCCCATGTTCCGTCAGGGCTCAGTGAAAAGGAACACTGATCATTTAGCAATGTCTGCCATTGATGAGAAAACGGTGGAGAGGCAATGTTTGCTCATACTTGCCATTTCCAGAATAGTGAATTCTCTGGAGACATTCTATCTTTAATTTAATTCGAGTTAGAATTATAAAAAGAAAAATAACAGTGACAATTGCTACCACTCCTGATTTATCTTTTTTTAATGGAAAGGCTCCCATCTGTGATATAAAACTTAAAAATGGAAAACAAGCTGCTAAATTGTTCTTGAATCTGCACTGATGAAAGTTAACCCCAAAGATCATTGTTTCTAACATTCCAAATTTTTTAATGCTAAGGAAATAATATTCTAGCAGTAGAGAAAGTGATATACTTTAAAAAAAAAAAACTTTATAACTGACACCAGCTGCCAAGTTGGTGTCACCCAAATTAATAAACCCTAATTTCCTAAAGACCCGGGGAAATGCACAGGATAATCACATTTGTCTAAATATATCTGCCCACTTCTCATCACCAGACCTTCAACCACTTCTTTCATGTGAGTGGCAAATAGCTCCTAACTGGTATCATTGCTTCCACCTTCACATTTTTAGTACAGGTGCCAGAATGATGCTTCTAAAAACATAATTCAGACCCTGTCATTCTCTGCTCTGCTCCAAACCATCCCACAGTATTCAAGTCCATCACCATATGGCAGCAAGCGGGGGCTCTGTTTAACCTGCCCTTCCCTCCCATCTTCAGGTCGCTACTGTCCTTGTCCCTCCACTGCAGTGACAGGAGTCTTTTTTCCTATTCTGTAAGCATGGCAAGCATGCTAACATTTGGAAGCTTCTAGATGTGGTTCCCTCCAACTAGAGTGTTCTCCCACAAAACATGGTCCCGGATCATTTTCTCTCCTCTTTCCTGTCTTTGATCCAATATCATTTTCACAACGAGTATATTCTACTTTAAACTGTAACCCCAGACCCTCTCCCAAATCTCCCTTTTCTGCTTTAAAAAAATATGTTTTACTCCATATCATTTATCACCACCTTATGCACACCATGTTTACTTTTAATCTTACTTGTTCCTATTTTCCATGCCACTAGACTCTGCGATAACTCCAGTAACTAAAATTGTGGCAACTACATCGTAGGCACATCATGAACAGATGAATGGATGAGTGAAGCATCCACAATCAAAAATTCAATTTCCCATGAAAAAGTTAAAATCGAAATTTCCAAAATTTTTATACTAGATCCAAAAGTAATGAAGAGTTTCCTAAATATTCCTAAATGTAACTTTACATGGAGATCAGACCCTATTTCTTGGTAGATAAAAATGCCAGTTTCTTGGGGCTGGAGCGGTGGCTCCGTGGTTACAGCGCTTGCCTGGCATGCATGAGTACACGAGTTCAAACCTCAGCACCCAGGTACACAACAAAGTGTCAAAGCAGCGAAAGCCACGTGAAAAACTAAAATAAAATTGATTCTCTTTCTCTATCTCACTGTCCCTCTGTCTTTAAAAAAAAAAATGCCAGTTTCTAAAAGTCTTCATCTCTGAGACACCACGTGGAAGCTCTCAGTCTACAACCACCACAGAACATGGTGTCCTTAGTGCTGCAACAGCTTTCAGATCTGCAACATCAACATCACCTAAGCAGCTGCTAGAAACGCAGAATCTGGTCCTCAGGCCGGCGCTGATGAATCCTAGCCTGCACTCCAACTCCACTCTGTCCAGGTGATTGATTGCTAGGCACATGAAAATCGGTCAAGCACCGTTCCGCATGATGAAGTTTGCAGTGAAGGGCTCTAAGGCTTTTTCAGGTGAGGGCACAAGCCTATCACTGAACTCCAGGAAGCTCAGGTGTTACTTGTTCCTTGAAAATAAAGTTTAAAAACAAATAGAGTCCAGGTTTCAGCCTTCCATTTCTAAGTCTTGCACCAGTAACATACGAAATCTCCTAAATTAAGTTTTTTCAAAAGTCTTTCCTCAGTGATGCTTCCTCCCTTTAGTTAGGCTCCCCCATCCAGCGTGCCTCACAGCTTAGGCAGGACAGCACTGTAGCCGGCAAGTGACATGAGAGCTGTTGAGCTGTGGGTTCTTTACAGATCCCATCTTCCTCTGTGGGCCCCAGCTTGCTGTTCAGGAGGGTAGAAACGCAGGCCCTGCCTCCCTCGGGGATGCTGTGGATTTCAGATGGAACCTTATTGTGAAATGTCTCTGAAAAGAATAATAATGCTGCATTAAAATAAGGCATTGCTTCAGCTCTCGGATTGACTCACCATTTCCTGACACACGCTTCCTTCACGCTGGGTGAGGTGGATTCCAGCCATATCACGATTTGCATCTGAGGACCAACTGTCGTTTGTTCTTATACTAGAAGTCACAGCAGCTAAGGTAGGACGTCTTCCAATTACATGGTTTTGGTTCTAATTATCTTACTCAGCACCCACACAGCAGTAAGTTCTTCCTTGCCACTCACAGAAATAGTGATCCTTCTTCCCTGAATCACCGCAGCCAGTAGAACTGTGAGTTCTTCCCAGAGGCTCTCATCCTCTCTCTGTGCTTTAACCACCAGATCCCTGGTGAGTCTTGCCTCTCTTTGAGGAACAAGTTAGCCTTGTCCATGCCAAGAAGAAAACTTTGCACCTACCATAGCAGAGAGCCATTGTCCTTGGGGTCCATAGGTAAACGACAGCTTGTGGGCTGCTTGCTATCCCTCAGCTCCAGGTTCCCGAGCCCTGTGCAACAGCTGACTCCTGGTACAGAACTCCTGCCTACCTATAAGTCTGCATGGGGTCAACCTCTTTGCTTTCGCTTCGGCTGCATGAATGTCAATTGCAGCTCTTCTGCTCACATTCTTTGCCTCCTCCCTTTGATTTCTGACAAGTCCTTGCGACTGTCAACGCACTCTGAACTCACAGGACGTAGCTACCTGCAGCTCCACAGATCCACAGGCCCCCAGTTGTGGTCTTTGCCTGGATGCTACACCAGCAACCAAGGTCAAAGTTCCTGACCCCGTCGGTGTCACTTCATACCAACACCACTCGACCTGAACACCCCTGTGTGCATCCTTTCTGAACTGCACGCTCTGTTTTTGCTCAACCCAGGTGTAGTTGCTCTATACAACGTCCTGACCACCTTATGGGAAGCTCTCAAACAGCTTCCAGGCTGGATTCATTTTTTAATAAACTTTTCTACTGAAGGACGATCAACAGAAAAGTCCACACATCACAGGCAGCTTGATAAATATTCAGAGTGAACACACCTGTACGTACAGTTCATGTTTGGAACAAGAAAGAGCATCTCACAAGCCCCTTAATGCCCTCTCCTGACCATTAAAATCCCTCTCCAATCATTTGTCCTTCCTGGTCATTACCTCTCTACATAAAATGATCCCCCTGACTTTTGACCATAGAGCAGTTTTGCCTGCTTTTGCCCCTCATACATGGAACCATGAAGCATGTACTTCTCCGTGTCTGTCTTCTTTTACTCAACAGGTGCTTACGAGACTTACATGTTATTGCATGTAGCAGTTTATTCCTCTTTACGACAATATAGCATTTTCTTGTATGACTATGTCGCTATGTTTGATGGACACTTGGTTACTCCCAGTTTTGTTCTATTATACATAATATTGCTAAAAGTATTCTTGTTCATGTATTTTGGTGATCATTCTATATACTTTTCCTGTTGGATATGTAACAGGAATAGAATACTAGGCATGTGCAAGACCTCTTGGAACCTAAACTCAAACAGCAAACCCTTTGCTACTTTCTATTGATCAAAGAAAGTTACAATTCTAGCCCAGATTCAAGGGGTAAGGAAATAAAAGTCACATCTTGATGGATGATGCTACAAAATCACATTGTAAAATGTTGTATATAGGGAGAGAAATCATTATGGCTATTCTTATCTAAGTAACCACAGTGAGTATACATAAAAGTCAAGTCAACATACTAACTTTATCCTTGGACTGGAATTTCTGTTCTTTTAGTAAAAGAAAGTTTTTCCTGCAGTTATTAAAATGAGGATTTATGTTTCCCATTAAATAAGCAAATATTTTTAAATTATAATAGGCATTACTGGCAAGCAAGAAAGGAAATAGGCACTTTTCATGTACAGATATGCATATGCATGAAAGCACGTGTTTTTTGAATCAGGAGTTCATAATGAGATAATTATAAACAAATAATCATGGATTTCATACAGATAAAACTGTATGGCCATTTCACGAAGCACTGTTTTAATACTGATTAACTGTAAAAATCCATGTCCATATATACTTAACTAGTAAAAGGCACAATGTAACCATACAATGGAATACCACCATCATTAAAACAAAGATGCGGCAGGAGAATATTAAATGACATAGGAAGATAATCACAACAGATTAAGGTCAAAAAGATTACATATGGTATCATTGATTTATTTCTCTTTTGTGTACTATTTTCTAAAGTTATCACAATTAGTATTTTTGGTTTGGCAATTAGAATAAATGCTCTTTGACAATAAATGTCAGTTCTTTTACCTGCTTCAAATATAACAAAAAATAACAAACATAACAACAAAAACCACGCCAGGTCTATCTTCAACAATATGCTATTTCACAGAACTTGCAACTCTCCATGGTCCTAGGAGGAATTGTTTAAGCTTGAAACATGATTCATGGCTCTATGCTTTTCAGTCATTTACTGTTTAAATACTTGAATAACCAGTATAGGCAGTACAGTTTAATTGGAATAGACATCAGACGCGCTTGACAATAGGTCCGAAATTGCCACGTTCTAGTGAATGGTCTGCAGAAAACCATCATCACTTTTTATTTTTATTTCCCTTCTGTCAAATGAGTTCATCACTGACTTCAAAGTCCTTGAGAGAAGAAACAACTAGGTCTAGTTCAACTTTGCATTCTCAACTTTCTTGGCTAGAGATATATTTTGTGCACTTAACAAAGGCCCGACCCATCTACCTGCTGGAGGTGCATGAGTATATTGGTAAGCACCCCATCACTGCACGCAGGTTCCTGTAAAAAGGGAAGATAAGCAGGCACTTCTTAAGTCCCATGACAGATTCTCACATGTGGCTATCCCCAGGGAACCTGTCACATGTTCTAACCTTAGTGGCTACCATTTTATAAAGTCTCACCAACTCCACCTAGGTACAACCCAACATACCTCATCACATGCACATACCACATATCCTCTTGCCTCCTGTCCCAAGGTCTATTTGTTGACCTTGTGAGAGGAGTGAGAGGAGTGAGAGCACATAAGGATTCAAGTGACCTACTCACTATAATATCAAAGGCCATGTGGCTCCCTCATGCTGCTATATAAAGCAAAGAGTCACTCTTGGTGAAGGTGATCAATCCCAACTTCCATGAGAAACTAGGTTGCTCTCGTGCAATGGATGAAGGAAGAAATAAGCCTTGAAGACGGGGATTCCTTGGAGCTTCCCTTGGTACTTCTGTGCTCAGTAATACTGGCAAATGGATAACTAGAGCAATCAGAGCCTAACAAGACATAAAACCCTCAGGAATAAAGGTATGGGCCATCTTACAAGGCAAGCATCCCAGGCTACCTGAAGTGTTGGCCATAGGTGGGGAAAATCTGAAAGAGATGGTGGAGGATGGTGATAAATTCCAATCATGACCTTAGGATTAGCTGTAACCATGCCAACCATAATTTGTTTCATTAGCTCCCTTGCCTTAAATCTTTTCAGGGTTTGCAACAGACATTACATCGAAGGGGTCGCTTACTTATATGTCTTACCCCAGAGAGGGTTCTGTTTTGTAATAGGAGGAGCTATATGTAATGTTTCTCCTTAAACCTTCACCTGGTACTTCTTGCCCAAGATTTCCAGTTGATTTTGAGGTGAGATATAGTGCAAAACTCCACATGTACATATTTAAGAAATCCAGAGGAATAACACCCCTGGGGCTAACTTTTAACCAAAGGCAGACTGGAGGCAGTGGATAAATTCTTCTCTCTTCCTCCCTTGGACAGACCTACTTGCAAACTGGTCAGTTGTATAATCTCCCACAGAAGATCATCCTGTAAGACTGAGCCAGCTGTTGCTTTGACAATGAGTGGCAGCTGGCTTAATAATGCACTTGTATTGGCATTCCCTCTTTCCCCGACACGTGCCCCTTCTCCTTGCCTCCAGTTTCCCTGGGACTGTACTACCTAATAAACTAGTAGTGTATAAGACCCTGCCCCAGGCTCTGACTTCTGAGGAAGCCAGCATAAAATGGAAAATAATCGACAGAAACAACCATGGTATTCATACTATGCCGAGAGACTTGCAGGAGAGGCAACCAGTTTCCTATATGTGGAAAGACACAGCCTTCTCTTCTCCAGAAACAAGTGAGCCTTCATAAATTTCCCAGGCATGGAATTACCCTGCAGTGAATGAATGGGCAGCCCTTCTCATAATCCTGTTCTTCTTCATCAGCCTCAGAGCACATCTGTAGTGTTTGGATAGCCTCAGTGATGGGCAGAGACCAGGCCTGGCCCATCAGAGGCGCCCTTCTCCACACTGGTATGGTTTGAATGCACCACCTTCAAAATTCATTTTGAAACTTAATCCCACTCTTATGAAAAGTTCAGTGCCCTGTAGAAGGACTAGAGAGAATGAGCTTTAGGCCCTATTTTGCTCCTCCAGCTTCTGCCATGAGACAATGATCCCATAATGAAATGCCATCAGTGGAGCAGGCCCTCACCAGACTCCAGATCCACCACTGCTTTGATCTTGCACCTCCCAGACTCCAAAAGAGTCAGGTGTGCATTGCATTTCTGTTCTGTATAAATTATCCAGTCTACAATATTTCGTTAAAACAGCACAAGGCGACTAAGACACCTATGAATCATGATAGCTCTAGGGATTCATCTCTTATTTCTGTCCAGCATCCTCTTTGGAATCTACCACTGCTATAAGAAAAAAATTCCTTCTTTTTCCTGAGGCATTAAAGCAAGGAGTATGTCAGTCTTGAGCATCTAGTAGCCTTTACCGATGACATATGGAATCAGCCCAATAATGAAATAAACACAGAAAAAGTTTAGAACTGAAAATAGATGTCATTGCAATTGCCACCACTACCACAGGACCTAGCTAGGGCCAGCGAGAGAGGAACACACATCAGTCAGGATTTTCTATGACCACAGCCCCAAGACAATGTGTTGAAACTTTATTAGTCAAGATTTGAAGGTATTTGAAATACCATTCCATTAAAGCTAGTGAAAGAGTAATAGTTAAAATGGAGGGCTGGCTTCAGACTTGGCTGGCTCTGCAGGCCTTGACAATATACTCATGACTCTCTACTGTCAGCTCTAAGCTCTCTTTTCTGTTGGCCTCATTACTGGGCAGTTTCTATGTAGAAAGCAGTCGTGGTCTTTTGGCTCAGGGTGATGATTACACTGATCATAGTAACCAGCAACAGGCAGGAAGGAGAGGGAGCTGTGAAGGAGCTCTGGAGAGGGGGAGCAGCAGTTACATCCCCACCTTGGGAGCGAGCAGCAGTTGACAACTTCAGCAAGAACAGATGCACCAGCCACTCCTGGATTTGCTGGAGGATGCAAAGAAAAAGCAGTCAGAAATCAAAGCTGGAGTTCTAGGGATCAACCTAGAAGAAAGCTAAGAAGAGATGTTATTTTGATTGTCACTCACCATCCCCTATAGCTCCACCTTTGTCCTGCTAAAAGCATGACCCAGATCAAATATTAGGCTGGGGACAATCACAGTACAGTATTTCCTTTCCTCTCTCATTTCCATAGCATTCCCTGCTACCCCATGTATATTTCTCACTCTTGCCCAGAATTACAGCAGCCAAGTCACGAGAAGGGTCTGAAAAACAATATTTTCTTGATTTTTTTGAACTTGAACATAAATATTAAACTGTAAATACCAAGGATAAGTAATATGTACTTTTTAAATTAAAACTGCCAACAAAGTTTATCTCATACTATCTCTGATGTGCATAGATCTATATTGGTGCATAGGAGTTAAAACAAGTCAGATAAACAGTTCAAGCAAATGATTTATGCTTTTTTTAATAAAGTCAAATCAAATATTTCTGGGTCAGCTCTATTCAGGGGAAAAAAAAAAAAAACACAAATGTCTCTCTGTCCCCTGCCAGAGAAGCAATGCAGGGAAGGGACAACCACCACTCCAGAGTTCCCCATTCTCATCTGGAGTTTAGACTTCCCCATCCGGCCTCTAACAACCAGGGTTGAGACGACGGTCAGCTGGGGGCTGCTAGAACAGCTGGAGTCTCCATCCAGACACATTCAGGGGTCTCAGGGGTGATTTCACTCTCCCTGCGATTAATCCAGAGGATTCCAGCAGCTCCCTGTTTCTCTTAGGGAGCACATAGCTTTCAATTAAGAAATTTTGAAGTTGGCAAGATGCTTTCCAAATTTATGATACAGCAGTGAGCTTTGCCATAAATAAGGGGTTTCCCGTAACCAATCCTTTCTGCTTTCCAGAGAATTTTAGTATACTTTTAACTCGAGAGAGTGCAGTAACAGCTGAATTGCTATCCTTCCAGAAAGAGAACACAAACTCCAGCAAGATAGATGAAGTTGCAACTAAAACTCATCTGGAAGGAAATGCGATGCTTTCCTCTGATTAAAATAGAGCAGTAAAAATAACCAAAAATCCTTGCTGCTTCCCAAATACCCATCCTCTTCCATGCCTCTCACCACCCCATTGCCACCTTCTCTGCCATTCTAGAACAGTGCTGTGCTGCTACCTGAAGACAAAATGATGACAGAGGGAAGGCAGGTCCTTGCCTCTAATCGGAAAGCACATGACGTTCAGGGACCTTAAGAGGCACCCTCTAGCCCAGACTCAGGGGTCAGCAACCCTTACTGAATAAGTCATACAGTGGTCCTAATGCCAGCACTGAGGGAAGAGGTAGATTCTTGAAAGGAAAGGAAAGAAAGCAGGAGTTCTGGAATTTACAACAGGGAGAGAAGACAGCACAGCCAAGATGAGATGGGCCCCATCTGTATTTTATCACTGCTCAAATCCAGAATCCTAACAAGATTCCAGGTGTGGCATCTTGGCCATCACTTCAATCTTCCTGTATCTCAGTTTGCTTATGAGAGTGTCAGCTCCTAATAAGTTTATTGTAGGAATTTCACTGCATAGTACCTAGAAAGCACCCATACCATGCCCAGCAGGGAGTGATCGCTCCATTGCTATTCACTGTTATAGCCGAAAGGGGCAGGCATTGACAGGCAATATTGTAGACATGTCAGAGACACAGAACTTTGAAAGGCAGGTGGCCCAGAATGAAAAGGGAAAAGAAAGAGTGTCCGCAAATCCTGATGAGTTCTGAAGTTTTTTCAAATTAGGTAACCTCCTTTGTTGAGAATTTGTAATTGGGACCACAATTCCGGTTTAGTTTAGGTTCATTCATTCTGTACACGTCTGCTCTACAGCTACTCTACACTAGGCATTGGTCCAGGAGCTAGAGATTTGACAAGGAATAAAGGGTGGAGGGACCAAGAGGATTGTATGTGAAAAACATTACAAAAAATGCTGCTTCCTCCGAAAAAGGAAATGGAGTGATTAGGCTGAGTTCTCTGGAGGTTTTGTGAAGGATGAACTTCTTTCCTGCTATCTTTTTTTTTTTTTTAAGAGACGGGAACAGTGAGAGAGAATTTTATTGTTTTTTCATGAGGCTATTGTTGCTCCAACACTTTATTGTATATGTGACGCTTGGCTTCAAACCTGGGTTCTCGCTCATGCCAGAAAGTTCTGCAACTGCTGAGCCACCACTCCAGCCCCTTTCCTTCTGTTTTAAGCCTCAGGATGAAGGGCTGGTGGTGAAGTCCCAGAGATAAGGGTACCACACTGAGAAGCTATATTAGCAGCTTTTCATCACTGTTAACAAAATACGTGACGAGATTAAGGGAGGAAAAGTTTACTGTGACTCACAATTTTAGAGGTTAAATCCATGGTCAGCTGACTCCATTGCTCTGGGCCCAGGATGAGGAAAAACACCATGGTAAAAGGGCATGGCAGAGGGGGACTGCTCAACTTATGGCAGCAAAGAAGCACAAAGAGAAGGGAGAAGGGGACACAGGGAAGAGAATCCTTCCAAGTCACATCTTCAGTGACCCACTTCCTCCAGCCATCTGCCTACAGTTACCACAGTCCATTCAAACTAGGATGGACTGAGGTTATAACTCTCATATTCCAATTGTTTCACCTCTGAATGTTCCTGCATTGACATAGGAAGTTGGGGGGTTAGGTAGACATCACATATCCAAACCATAATGGAAAGAGAGAAGGGTAATGGCAACTGACCAGCGATCTCGCACGCAAGTGTGAGAATAGCCAGTGATTTCTGATGTTCTGATTACAAGTTACAGGGTTAGCAGAGTCGATGGAACTGTAAAGGATCTTCCACCAAACTCTTAAGAATTAGGGAAAAGCAGACTGGAGAGGTGGCTCAGTGGTAGAGCACTTGCCTGGCATGCACAAGAACTCGGGTTCGATCCTCAGCACCACATACACAACTAAGTGGAAGAAAACCAAAAACCAGATGAAAAAATAAAAAGTCTCTCTCTCTCTCTCTCTCTCACACACACACACACACACTCTCTCTCTCTCTCTCTCTCTCTCTCTCTTTAAAAAAAACAGGGAAAAGCAGAAATGGCACTTGGAATATTTTACACAGAAAAGTTTTTGTTAAGGCCAGTAAGATGCTAGGAAAGGGAGTGGGTACAGAGAAAGGGTGGAAAAGAGGAAGGAGCATCTGCAGTTTCTTCAAAAGTGGCAGGGAACTCAGACCAACATGTCAGTCGTCTGGGACTGGTAGGAGGACTCACAAGTGGGATCAGACCAGTGCTAGAGAGGGAAAACAGATTTCATTAAACAGAGAAAGGAAAGAAGAAGTCATATGAATCATGATTTCTAGATTATTCAGTGAGGAATTAGAACACATCAAAAGAACACAGCATATTTTGAATTAAAGCATTAAAGGGGATGGATAACTACAAATTAAATTGTTTCAACAATGCAACCAGCAAGAGTCACATCTCCCAGGGACCCCCACCCCAAATATCCAGATACTTTATATCTAGATATAAAAACATCTTAGATCGTTGTCCCATTTGCCTAGATGAGTTTAGTCTTTACCAGATTTCCACTCTGAAATATTCTGGACTCCCTGGCAAATGCTTGCAGGGACTTCAAATCTATCCCAATTGCCACTTGCCCAGTTCCAGGCCTCTCTGTGGATTTTTGCTTACACCAACACACACGACCTGCTGTCACCTCCAGAGGTTCCTTCAGGCAGCTTTGCCCTCTTAGACTGCTTCATTTGAAGCTTGAGTCTACTCACTTCCTCAAGTCCCAATCA
This sequence comes from Aplodontia rufa, assembly GCA_004027875.1. Taxonomy (NCBI): domain Eukaryota; kingdom Metazoa; phylum Chordata; class Mammalia; order Rodentia; family Aplodontiidae; genus Aplodontia; species Aplodontia rufa. Next base: position 67,652 of record PVKS010006502.1, read on the forward strand.
TAACAGAGATTATGACAGCAAGAATTCATTGAAGCTTTGGAGATTAAAAAAAAATTAAAAATAGTCTGTACAAGAGAAAAAGCTTTTAAATAGGGTGCCCTCAAAACCTAAGCCAAGGCTGGAGCGGTGGTTACGGCACTTGCCTGGCATGCATGAGTATGTGAGTTCAAACCCCAGCACCAAACACACAACGAAGTGTCTGAGGAATGAAAGTCACATGAAAAACTAAATAAAAATTGCTTCTCTCTTTCTCACTGTCCCCTCTTTCTTAAAAAAAAAAAAAAAAAAAAAAAAAAAAAAAAAAAAAAAAAAAAAAAAAAAAAACACCCTAAGCCAAGACCCAAATCCCTCTTCAAGAAATGCACAATAGTTATCTTCCCACCCACCTCACTTTTTAGAATTGTGAACCATACACAACCCAGAAGAATGTCCCTGAATACATCCCACTCTTTAACCAGTTTCTAATCTCAAGGTTTAGAAAAACAAAGGAGTTTATTCTTCCCTTCCCAACATTCTATGACCTTAGACCTGTTTCTCCCTTTCAGGAGGAAAGCCAAGGTTGAGGTCTCATTCTATGACCTTCCATAGAATGAGCCCATAAATGCGCAAGAGTCCACGCAGGATACCCCCGACTTCTGGCTTGTTTGCCTTGATCAAGGCAAGATTTGCAATATCAACAGTCCAGCCTGCATTTAGCTGCATCAGATCCAGGCCACATGCAGAGAAGATTGAACCTTCACATGTTTCCAGCCATGCAGACATCAGCTGCTGTACCATCAGCAGCTGCTGAAACAAATTCAGAGATTTGCGCAGACCAAAGGTAAGAATGAGTGGATCTGGAGAAGTCCAAAATCTATGCACAGGAAAGAAGCATGCTGTAAGGGAAATTGTCTCCTGACATGAGATCCTGGCATGTAAAGATGAACTTCTAAATTGAAAAGTCAAACAGGTTAATTCTTTGGGATTAAAAAAAAAAAATGTCAACCCTTTGATGTCCAAAAGGAGAACTTTCAGCTAAAGGCCAAGGGACAGCAGATGATGATTCTGGAATAGTGATGGCAACCCTCTGCATGAGGAGCTGCTCTTGTTGAAGCTCTAAAATGAGAGGATACTTTTTATATCTACCTCCTCCATTGTTAAAGAATCACCAGACTGATATGTAACCCATTAGATGCATGTGAATTGTTAAATATTGTGGCATTAACTGTAAATATGCATCTAATACATTTACCATTTCAAAAACTATGAAGGTGAAATGTGTGTCAAAGGGCATTGATAAATACAAATCACTTGTTTCCTCAAAGGCTAGTCTTTGGGAAGTGAAGATAAAAAAAATTTGGAGACAATACAGATTGAAATATGCCCAAGACCTTGCATACCACAAAGAAGGCAACAGTCTGCTCAAACTCTTTGATATCCCAAATTATAACCTTGGTACATCTGAAACACATTACTACATATCACTGGCCAGAGGTCTTTGGTGTGAATCATCTCTGAGCGGTAAGCTTGAAATTCTTCAGTGCCAGGCACTAGGTGATCAGTTGCTACTCAAAGTGCCGAGGTGTTCCATGTATCTGAAGTCCTCTTATAGAAATTATATTTGGTAGACGTGAATTTTCTATAAGTCTGAAAATCAACCTTGGACTTTCAACAAAACATAACAACTTGAACATTCATTTATCTTTATTTCTTCCCAGCCCCTCTAAAATTATGGTGAACTGATTTCCAAAGGTCTTATCTACAAGAGTAGGTCAAATTCCTCAGACTCAGGAGTTCTTTGACCTCTGAAATCTGAGGATGTGCATGCTTCATGTGAAATCTCTAGGTCTTTCCCTAACTTAACTCCCAGAGATCAAAGCAGCCAGGCCTCTGCTCCTCAGCCAGCAGATCGGAGAATTCCAAGAAAAAGGACAACTCAAGAAAAAAGCCTAAATATATTAACATTTTATGTTTTCCCTTGTCCAAAGAAACATCCAGGTCATACTTGATTACAAAAGCTAACAAACCTCACGCTCAGAAGACATTTTTAAAAATAGCCTCTTAATGCCCCAGTCTCAAAATGATCAACTAAGAATCAACAGACATTTGAGAAATGCCTCTAAAAATAAAGGTAGCAACCCAATGTCATAGAGGAAAAAAATATAGAGACAAATTAACATAAGCAAGAGAAGAATATCTATAAAGAGATATTAATTATTATGTTTTAAAAGATCAAAGATTTTTTTAAAAAAACATTACAAGAATGGAATATTTTACAAAATAAAAAGAAATAGCATGGAACAAGAGACCGTCTGTGACAATTAAAACTATGACATATATTAAAATTCATTATGGGAGAAGATTAAAGTTCAGTCTGGCAGGCAGATGGGAAGCAGTGGTTGTTTGGGGTGCAAGCCACTGAAACGCTGCCACACAAGCTGCTCCCACTGAAGATGGGTCATGTCGGGCCCTGCTCTGCAGCAGAGCTTCTTGAGCACTGTAAAAATTTAGTCCGTCCTAAGCAGCTTGAGGCAGACAAGGGCTGTTGAGCTTTTTGTTCTCCCTCCTCTCACATAATGCCAACTCATCCTAATCAATGTGACAATTTACTTTTGTAGACAAATGGTTGGAATGCATGATGCCGAATACCTTAATATTCACTTTACATGGTTGAAATGCTGCCCTGACACAGGAGAAAGGCCCCTCCCCAGAAATAGCCCCCTGACTGTGCAACTTGTGCTGAGAAGTAAGTGGCATCCCCCACACACGCACATCTCCTGCTTCCACAGTCAATTCCAAAGGAAAGATTAAAGCAGGGAAAAATACGAGCCTCTGTCGCCCATCGCTGTTGGATAATGAACACTTTAGCCAGGAAGGAGGTTGCTCCATCCAGTAAGGACTGCACTGCCTGGAAAATGTAATGTTTCATATTCATGCATCTGCACTCTTGCAAATGCTTTCTTGGCACTATTATATTTTCTATGATTAATTTTCCACGAGATTTATAAAGGAATAAAAATCTTTGCTTATAAAAGTTTAATTTGTATTTTCTGAATACCTCCTGACATAAAATGCCAAAGTTTGCCTTAGTTCACAGCAAGAGGAGAAAAAGTACTGTTTTCTTTAACCGGAAATGTCCTTGGACATTACCTTCTTCAATATAATTATATAGTTCATCAAATTTATTTAGCAAAGCATATATTGAATATGTATTATAATATAGTGAAACTTCAGATATATTGTAGCCCTCCTGAACTTCTATACAGAAAGAACAGAGCAAAGCTTAGGATCCTAGTTCTGTAGCCCCCGATTTACAGAGAAGGCTACTGCAGACCCATCAGATCACAAAGCAAGCGGGAAAGCTCAACAGCAGAATGTCATGGACCAAGTTGGGCTGACTGCCCATCCCCAGAGTACAGAATTACCTGTTTTCAATTTGAGCCAGTCATCAAAAGTTGACAGAGGACTCTAGAGTCTTATGTCAAATGAAGAACCAGAAACTAAGATGTACCCAACAGTGCCCTGCAAACACATCAGGAGATGGTATATGAGTTTGGATATATGAGTAAGTAGCATAAAATGAAAACAAAACAAAAACATAGCCAGGCCTGGTGGTGCACTCCTGTGACCCCAGCAGTTTGGAAGGCTGAGGCAGGAGGATCGCCAAGTTCAAAGCCAGCCTCAACCAGTAAGCAAGACTCTGTCTCAAAATTTCAAAAAAAGGGCTGGGAATATGGCTTAATGGCAAAGCACCTCTGGGTTTGATTCCTAGGACCAAAAACAAAATAAAAAAGCAAATTATATCTTCTCTCAGAACCCTCCAAACTCACCCTGTCCTCTCAAACACATACATACACACAAAATTTGATTCCATAGTTTAAGAAGGAGCTTGAGAATCTACATCATTAAAAAACTCCCAGGTGATACCAAAAATCAGCTCAGGAAATTCCCACAGACACACTCAGAGATCTTTTAAGCTCCCCCAGATCTTTGGTAAGTAGAAGACATGGCCTGTATTTTCCAGGACTGTGAAATATAGTTAGAAAGTTAAGATAAAACAGGGCACTATGTTATAAGAGCTATATGAATATCACAAATAAAAATTCTAAGTATGTAAAGGTTCAGAAGCTCATCTCTATAAGAGGAAGGCCTGAGAAAAGTCTTACAGAATTTTCAGAATGTAAACAGCAGGAGGTGGTGGAAGCCATTCTGCAGAGAGATGGGAGCAGGTCCCTAGAGCAGGTGCAGCAGGTACAGGACACATGCAAATGACAGGAGTGGAGCCAGCCTGGTCCAGCCCAATAATTCTGTCTTCTGTGGAGTTTTCACCCACATTGGCTTACTTCAAGTTGTCCTGCAAGTGGGAGGAGAAAACCTTCAGGATAATCAGCTCAGTGTATCTTTCGAGGTCTATCTTAAATTCACCCTCTTCCAAAAAGCTTTTTCAGACTCACCCAAAATTACCATCGCTTCCCTCCTCTGAACTTAGCTAGAGCTGAATTAAGAGCATGAAATTCAACTCCCTCACATTGTAGACTATAATCCCAAAGAAATTGGAGTTTCAATGTCACGTGGGTATCCAGGAAAAGTAGATCCCTGGTCTCCTGCTGACAGGCCCATGTCCCTCCATTACTTTACCTTTCTTTCATGTAGAAGAGACATGGCATCAGTTCTTTGTTTTCATATATTTTTTTTAAAGAGAAAGGGACAGTGAGAGAGAAAAAGAAACAATTTTTATTTAGTTTTTCATGTGCCTTTTGTTGCTCTGAGACATGGTTGTGTACATGGTGCTGGGGTTTGAACTCTCAACACTCACACATGCCGGGCAAGTGCCATAACTGCCAAGCCACCGCTCCAGCACCATGGCACCAGTTCTTAATATCTAAACCCATGTCTTTTAATTTTCATCACCATTGAGTTCAGTATAGTACTGATGTGCCCAATAAATACTTGTGAAGTGAAAGCATGTTGAGTTATATGTCAATAAATTGTTGATAAAAGCAAGTTTGAGGCTGGAGCACTGGCTCTGTGGTTATGGAGCTTGCCTGGCACACACGAGGACAGAGGTTGGAATCTCTGTGTACCAACCACGTACACAACAAAATGTCAGAGTAATGAAAGCCACATGAAAAACTAAATAAAATTCTCTGTGTTGCTCTCTCTTGCTATCCCTCTCTCTTAAAAAAAAAAAAAAAAAAAAAAGTTTGGACTTCCACTCCTGGAAAGATGGAATAGACATACTTTCCATCATTCCTCCCACTAGCTACAACTAAAATCACTGGACGTTCTACACAAATAAACATAGGAAGATTCTAAGAGATGAAGAAGGAAATGACACATGGGCTGGGACCCCAGGAGCCAAAGAACACCACCAGGGCGAGTTCCTTGGTTTTCTTTTGACTTCCTACATCCCGGGCCAGAGATGAAGAAATCAGCAACCCCAATATACCAACCAGTACAGACAAATAAAGCCCTGACCAAAGCTTGCCTTCTTTAGCCAAAGTACCGGGAAAGGGGCACTGTTGTAATGCTTAGTCTGAATTGTGAATTTGAGTACATAAAGATATGCCTAAGATTAAGAGGTGCCTAAGATATGCCTAAGATTAAGAGTGTCAATGAGGGTCTTTCCAGGAATGATTGGCATGTGGGATAGTGAACTGAAGCAAAAACCCAGCCTAAGTCTAACAGGTTGGAGGCTTGGATGGAATAAACACCAGAAGAACAAGGAAGCAGCAGCAGAGGCAAGTTGGATTCCTCTTGAATGGGTTCTTGATTGCTTCTGTGATCTTCTAAGGACTTCAGACTCCAGCTCCTCCACTCTTCCAAAGCAGACTCTACCCAGAGATTCTGCAGGGAGTTTCCAGGCCTTCAGTCTGGACTGGAATAACATCATTGATCCCTTTGTTCTGAAGCTTCAGCATCCAGGACTACTGGTTCCTCCAGCTCTCCTACCTACAGGTGGCCATTGTGGGAGTAGCCAGCCTCTGGTTGTGTAAGCCAATCTAATAAAAAAAATTTATACACACACACATATACGCGTATATGCACACATATATACACGCACACACATACATATATCCTGTTGATTCTGTTCCTCTAGAGAACCCTGACTAATACAATTATCAAGACAGAAAGCTTTTATATGACAACCACCACTCCAGTCAAACACCACAGGATAAAAACTGACTCCACCACCATCAGTGTCAACAAAGGCTAAATGGGAAGTTCAGACCAGCATTCCCAACATAAGAAAGGTGGAGAAAAAGCACTCAAAAGTGACACCAAGGGGCTGGAGCGGTGGCTCAGCAGTTAAGGCGCTTGCCTGGGATACATGAGTACGCAAGTTCAAACCCCAGCACCACGTACAGAATGAAGTTGTGGAGCAACGAAAGCCATGTGAAAAACTAAATAAAATTAATTCTCTCTCTCACTGTCCCTGTCTCTTAAAAGAAAAAAAGTGACACCAAGGTGGTGCCAGAGAAGGCTACAGAGACCTTAATAGCAAATCACCCTCTTTTCCTAGAGCATCAGAGGAAAACCATATGGACTTTCACCTCTACCCAGCAGTAACGAAGCAACTTTGTCTCTTCCCTGCAAGAGGTTGTCAGAAGAGGCCTAATACAGAGTCACGACTTCTATCACTTCCCGGCAGAAACCAGGACATCCACCACATGAGGAGCAGTAACAAGCACTCCTCCCAGTTCGACTTAGCAATGAAGCAGCACCTTCCCCCAACATTGCCAGAAGTTATGAAAGCCAAGTGGGCAACATGGGTGTCTGGACCCTCCTAACATTATTGGGGAAGTGTCCCACCCTTTCTCTGCCAAAGCAACAGAGAAGTTTCCTTAAACAGGTTTAAATTAGATGCAAAGTCTCATAAGATCATAACCAACATATCCAAGTTTCAGTAAAAATTACTCTTCATACAAAGAATCAGGAAGATCACCAACTGTATGGTAAAAAGGAGTAAATTACAGACTCAAAGAAATATTTAACAAAGATTTTTGAAAGAACCAACATTAAAAAATGCTTCAGTGGGGCTGGAGTGGTGGCTCAGTGGTTAAAGCGCTTTCCTGGCATGAGCAAGGACCCGAGTTCAAATGCCAGCACCACATGTACAACTAAATGTTGGAAAAACAAAGGCCAGATGGAAAAATAAATAAAAATTGATTCATATTCTCTCTCTCTCTCTCTCATGGTCCCTCTCTACTTTAAAAAAAATTTTTTTTAAATGCTTCAGTGAGCAGTTATAAACACACCCTTAAGTGACTCAGCAAACAGTAAAACAAAGGAGCAAAATGGGAATTTTAAAACTGAAAAAATACAATCACCAAAATTAAAAACTTGACTGATAAGCTCAAAAGCAGAATAGACAAAGGGAAAATTAATCAATAAACTGGAAGCTAGAACAATAAAAATTACCCACTGTCTTTGCAAGCTAACTGTATAAAGAAAAAAATTATTTAGTTCATAGTTCTAGAGGTTCAAGTATAAGGAGCTGCTAATAACGTGGCTCTGATGAGTACCTTACGGTTCAAGCAGGAGCGTGTATGGGAGGAGGGACCACATCACAAGCCACAGAGTGATTCTGGGGTTGGGCTCACTCTTGTAACAATACACTCATTCAGGAGTTTAGGCATTGACAGCTACCTTAATCCCTTCTGAGAGCAGCTCCCTAAACAACCTCAGGTCTTTAACTAGCCTCTAAATGGTTCCACAGTAATCTCCCAAAATTGCTACCCTGGGGACCAAGTTTCCAACACATGAAGCCTTGGAATACATATCATATCAAAAGCATAGCCTTCTTCCCCTGGCCCCAAGGTCCACGTCCTCACAACACAAAATAGTCCCCAGTAGTCCCAAAGTCTTAACTGTCCCAGTATTACTCAAAAGTCCAAGTTCAAGTCTCCTGTGAGACTTAAGGCAGATTCTTTCAGCTCTGAGCCTCCGTAAAATTAAAAGACAAGTTATATATTTCTGAGATGCAATAGTGGGACAGGTATAAGATAAACATTCCTGTTCTAAGGGAGAAAATATGTAGTGGAAAGAAGTAATTGAACCAAAGTATCAGCAGAAATCACATGAACTTTGACATCCATCCAACAGTAATAAGGCAACCCTTCTGCTCCTCACTGGAAGGTGTCAGAAGAGGCTCAAAAGGGAGTTAGGACTTTCAACACTTCCCAGCAGTAGCAATGGCATCCACCACCATGGAGGCAGACATTAAATACTAAAGCTCCAAATTATGTTTGATGGTTGAAGCAAAATAAATAAATAAACAACACTGATTTGGGTATAAATGAATATGAAAAAATATTTAAGGCAATTATACTGTAAATAGAGAAGATAAAGGGAGGAAAAGTTTATAGTTTCACTCAAACTGGTAAAATCTTAGCATCCATAAGATGTGATAAATTAGGTGCAGAATGCAATACCTATGAATTAAAGCTATACAAAGACACTCAAAAACAGATAATTCAAATTTTTGAAAAAATTGTTCAGCTAATCAATAAGAAAGCAGGAAAACACAGAAAAACAAAACAAAAAAAATAGCAGACTTCAACCAAAATATACAAAAAAATTAAATTTGAAGTCTATACCAATTAAAAGACAGATGCTAACAGAGTACATTTTTTTTTAAGAGAGAAGGACACAGAGAGACAGAAAATTTTTCTTGAGTTTTTCACATGGCTTTCATTGTTCTGACACTTAGTTGTGTACATGGGTTGCTGGAGTTTGAAGCCATGTACTTGTGCATTCCGGGCAAGCGCCATAACCACAGAGCCACCACTCCAGCCCCTAACAGAGTACATTTAAAAACATAATCAAGCATATGCTATCTACCAAAAACTCACTTTAGTTATAACCACACATACTGCTGAAAATAAAAGATAAGCCGGGCATGGTAGCTTGCCTGTAATCCCACTTACTCAGGAGGCTGAGGCAGGAGGATAACAAGTTCAAAGCCAGCCTCAGAAACTTAGTAAGGCCCTATGCAACCTAGTGAGATCCCATCTCAAAATTTTACAAAAGGCTGGAGATGTGCCTCAGTGATTAAGTACCTCCATACTCAATCCACAGTAACAGAAATAAAAACACATCATGCAATTTTCCTTAGTTCATTAAAACTACTATAACAACATACCTGTACTGGATAACTTATTAACAGTAAAAATTTATTTTTCATGGTTACAGAGTCTGGAGAGTCCAAGATCAAGGTGCTGGCAGTTTCAGTGTCTGGTAAGGACCCATTTTCTAGTTCATAATAACGATACCTTTATAGCTTCTATATATAGGGTGGAAAGAATACAGCAGGTCTCGGGAGTCTTTTCAATAAGAGCACTAATCCCCTTCATGGGGGATTAATATTAATGAGAAATATTGTATAAAGGAGACAATCCATAAGTCACACTAAACCTATGTTTGCACCTAACAACATAGCCAAAAATAACAAGAACTGATAGGACCAAAAGAAAAATTACAAATCCACAAATTATGTTTGAATACTTCAACATCCCTCTCTCAGTATTGATAGATCACTTAGAAAATCAACAAGTATATTACACTATTTACCAACAGCATCAAATCAAAACATATGGAACACTCCACCCCAAAACAGCTGAATGCACACAAATTCTTCTCAAGTGCCCTCAGAACATCTCAAAGTAGACTATATCCTGAACCATAACAAACTTAAACAACTGAAATAATATACAATCGCTAACCACCATGAAACAAAGGAGGTATCAATGCAAGGTAAGAGAGAACAGGACATTTTTCAAACACTGAAAATTAACACAGTTCTAAATAATTCACAGATCCAAAAACAAAATTTAAAAATACATTAAACTAAGTTTAAATGAAGAAGCAACATACTAAAACTTGTGAAACACAACTAAGGTCGTATTAAGGAAATACTAAATGCATATATTTGAACACACAAGTCTAAATTCCATAATCTAAGCTCTTGCCTTAATAAACTAGAAAAAAGTAGCAAATCCAAAGCAAGCAGAAGGAAGGAAATAATAAAAATAGAAAAATTACATTAAAATAGAAAAATAATGAAATCAATGAAGTAAAATTTGTTCTTTGTAAAATCATCAAATCTCAAGCAAGACTTTCAAAGAAAGAAAAACAGAAGATCCAGTTTATCAATATAAGGAATGAAACAGATGCTATCCTATAGACCCTGCACATAACAAAAGGAAAATGAGGGGACAGCAGGAATATCTATGCACATAAAAATTTCATCTTAGAATAATAGATCAGTTCCTCAATAACAATCTACCACAACTCACCCAATATGAAAGCTTAAATAACCCTACAATTATTAAAAATATTTAATTAGGTCCGACTCTTCAAGATGGCGATCTGAAGACAAAAGGCTTCCTCTGCACCCCCGTGACTGATCAGGATATCTCCGGCTTCTCACCAGTATTTTGAGGTGC